>JAUZNC010009983.1:0-22465 GCA_034780395.1 Vannuccia rotundouncinata | reverse complement strand
TTATGATAACAATATACTTTTATTAATTAATTAAAATAATAATCAGTGATTTTTGTGCATATTAATCAAACGGGTAAATAAATATACATTTGGGACCAACTAAACCTTAAATTAATAATCCGTTACTAATTTGTACTTATAAATAATCGAACTATTTAGATATAGCAATTTACTTGGTTTCACTGCATGTACGCATGGGTCAGTTTTAAAACTATATTATGGGAAAAGTTTTTGAAATTTTAGTAAAAGTCGTAAAATATCTTCATTTTTTGTTATCTTTTTCACTTAGTCATAACTTTCTTTATTACATCTTGGAAAAGTCTTTACTGGTATATTGCTTTAAAATATGCTTTATATAGCCTACAAATCAGATTACCTATTTAGAAATTCTTTCAAATTACTTATCTGATAATATTTTTAATATAAGCACTATATATTTCATTGAATTGTTTGCACTGAGTTTTTACTATACTTTTTTCAAAAGAAGACTATAAAATACATGGTAGCGTGCAAACTAAAAGTATTGAAATACGTAAACTTTTTGATAACCGCTCCTACATGTTATTCAAACCATTAGGCTACCTATACATGATTGCTCAATTTAAAGTTTCTTTGCCTAACACGCCGGCTAAGCATTTAATTTTAGATTGCAGATCTAGTTGTATAGTATAATGTAGTAAAGAAGTCCATGGCATATAAAGTGCCACTTCTTAGACATTACGCAATCATAATAATTTTCCTCATCAAATTTAAGATTACAATAATAAAAAATTTGATTTATATAAAAATATTTAAAACCACTAATTTTACTTTTTGGTTAATAGATTCTATATAGTCAAGACAATTGGTACATGAATGGAGTAATTTATTAAATTAAAAAATACAGTTGAAACAATTAAAATATGTGCAATGGTTTTTAGTTAAGAAACAATGAAACTAAAAAATAAACCTCGACACAAAACCAAATACTATTTTAGTACAAGTATCACCAAAACATTTTTTTATATACAATTTTTTGAGGAGCCAATTTTAATTATTAATATATAACATAGTTAATTATTAAGATTATAGATATATATTCCCAGATAACTGCTGTAAAAAACTAGAAAAAACAAATACGCTGATCTTTTTTTGTGAAATACAATTTAAATAAAGATTTAATTAGATAATTGTAACTACTTTCATTCAAAGGAATTATAAACATATTTCACTAAAAGCAACAAGTAAAGAAAACTACAAAAAGTGTGCAATCTATTCCATTAGATATTTTTAGAATATAGATTGCAAAATTTGTAAGATCACAGCGTATGCCCCATAAAATAAATACATTCCTATCTTGCATCGACGTACAAAACAAATTGATTTGGAAAGCAATGTAAAATTAACACCAGTCAGAAATAAACCTAGATAATGTTTAAATACTACTGTATAAATATATACACTGTGTAAATTCTATAACATAATAACAAGTAGTAATAGAAAAATATCGTGAAAGAATATTTCTTTAAAGGTGTACATAATATTATCATTATATACAGAAGCAAACAAGAGCATTAATAGACCAACTATAAGTTATGATTAGTACTGTTTAACAATTTGAAGAGTCACATGAAACTATATCTTTTGCAGTCGTTGCAAAAAAATAAACATAAATGCGAAATAACGAGCTGTAGATACATGTTTGTAGTAGCCGAAATTCCATATACTTGATTGACAACACAAAAATTATTTTTTTAAAACGTTTATCGTGTAAACACATCATTCGGTAGGATTGGAAGTGAAATAAGCCAAAGTTAGAAAGAGGAAACTTTTAACTAGGACCATGAGAATGATCTACGTCACTGACATTTGGCGCACATGTTTGGTTTTATTGTCATCACCATGCTGACCAGGGCGGGTCTTCATGGACGCACACTGTCTAGCAGTAGTGCTGGAAGGTTTCGTCTTCATTCTAATCTCACAAATTATGTCCCCTTCATGAGACCCGGCTCCCAATGCGTAATATACATTGGACTTATCCGGAATTAGTAGTTCTGAAATGAAAGTAAGGTCATAGAAAATAAATCTAGATGAATATTCATAAATCAGCAAAGCATAATTTGCACTCACCCTTCCCATCCGTAAAGATCTGCACAACACAATAATGATCAGGGGAATCATCCAGTCCGAATTTATCAAGAGAATTGACAATTACAGTGTTCACTTTTTCAGTGTTATTCACCTAAAATATTGCAAAATAGTGTTTACATTTTAATTGAAATGTAGCCACTATCGAACCTTTAAACTTACCATTATACTTTTGTAATTAACACCAGAATTCTCCTCAACAGCGCTTGGATGTCGAATGTTGAGTCGCATTTTAATTATTTGACAGTTTTGCTGTGTTAAACTGGCCAGCGAAGAAACACTCATAATCTACAAACAATAAACAAAGTTTACGAATCAATTTCAAGAAAAAATATTTACACATACATAAAAATAAGTGTTGTTATCAAAATACATAACACATATTTTAAATACCGCATGGAAACCGACCTGTCTGTGTAAGCCAAGCGCGGACCGTAATGGCACCCCTTCATTACCAACGGAACTATGCGAGCTACAAAGGGACACGGAATCTTCAAGTCCAGAGCAGGAAGAGCCAGTAGCTGCATTACCACTGCTATTGGAAATGCCTTCCACCGCGGGGGAGGGACTGTGTGAGGGATTGCTACACTCAGAGCTGTGGTGTAGCAGCAATAACACGAATAGCACATTAATACTAGGACGATTTATCAAGTACGAGACAAAAATATATTTACCTGTTTCTCCGAGGACATATTCTATTGGGTTCCACTTCCAATGACCTCCTTTCTCTATACAACAAGAAAACACAAGCCGTTACCCCTTTATTTGAAAAATTTCCAAAGTAATTGAAGCAACAGCCTACCTGGCGGCAGCATCCATATATTCAACAGATTCAAACCAGATGGCGAATAGTCCGTCAATCTCGTAGTGATAGTTTTTGGCAGCCGACTGATACATCGATATGCTGGCTAAGACATCGAACTCCTTGCGTCGTTTGTCGAAGTTGATGAGATTGTTCTTAGAAAGGTCGTTGTGAGCGTTATCGATCATTGTGAGGTCGGTGAGAAAGGTACCCATGAAGGGAATAGTGCCTACAACACTGGCTCCCCGCTGTTGAGATAGCATACAGATTATGTTTAAATAATATATACCTATTATTACATATAGTTTCGAATTGTTAATATGAAGGATAACGAAATTATTAAAACAAAAAGTAACAATTTGAATCGTTAAAAACTAATTATATTTGACATGCACATTTTACTACTGCTAGTAGTATATAACAAAAACATAATATTTTTTAAATATCCAATAAAAATTAATATCTACCATATTTTTGTTTGAATTAAAGGAGAACTTTCTGAAGATTGAACTTCCAAATTTCTGTTTAATTGCCTGTTTCTTATCAACTTCTGGAAACTTGGCTGTTCCTTCCTGAAAAAATAGATTTTAATAAAATTAATGATATTACATTTATAAACAAACTATTTTTTTTCATTAGTTCATAATAATAAATTGAAAAGTTACATTCAATTAGTATGACAAATAATATTGAAAAATAATTTGGATTTTCCCCAGTTATATCTACGTTTACAATTTTTAGCTTTGCATGTAAATAATAAGAACAAAAAGTTTTCGTTTTGATCATCCTCCAAAAAATTCGTAACCTATGACAACCACTACATATCAATTTATTTTTTCAGCAGAGTTTATTAATAGCTATGCAAACACGCATTTTCCCCTTCTAAAATCCATAATAATTAGTCCAATTATTAATCTAAAATAGAAAAGCAGCTGCCTTTTATCAGAAATCTACCTTTGTTTATCTAACTTCTTAATGAGGACAGAGACATGCATTTATAATATACTGTCATCTATCTTTAGAATAATAATTATGATGACGAAATGTCTTGGCAGATAGCAATTTTATTGAGATACATTAATGTATGAGTTGGCTCCTTGATATGATTGGAATTTTAAACACGATGTGTAATCAAAAATAATGAACAGAAGACACTAACCTTGCGTAGAATCTCTCGTCCAAACTCCTGATTGTTTTCGGCGCTGCTGATTTTCGAGAGTTCCATGAACAGTTGCCAGTGGCTTGGTTCTTTTCTGAAATCGAATGAGAGAACCCAAATTTATATCGACCTTCCTAAAAATTTGTGTAGAATAGACACCGTAAATATTAAAGTCACTAATTAAAGTCACAAACAGCACACTAATTTATTGATAAAAAAAACTCCGAATTAGATATGTGAGTTGACCTACTTTTCTAAGTGCTTCCAACAGTGGTGAAGTCTGTGAATTTCGTGGCTCTGAAGACCGCTAATTACTGCTGTGAGGGTCGAGAAGTTCTTAAGGGCTCGCAGTTCCTAAAAAGGCAAACAATAAAGGTGGATAAGCAAAACACATTGAACATAATAATGAAGTTCACAGAATTATGTAGCTGAGATATTATAATGCCAAATAAGCTTAAACTGACAACAAACCAAAAAAATAGACGAGTTAAGTATTGACAAAAATTCTGCACCTACTGATACAGCTATGCATAAGTCAAGATGTTTCGAATCATACGATTTCGGTTACATCAACAATTACAAGATCTAATAAAAGAGTATGCGTAGATTGCAAATTTTCGCTGTTTATACAATATTATTCATATATTTATTTAAAGAATTTACATCATGTATTTAATTGCATTAAAGACAAGTTTAAGAAAAAATTAAGATTAGACTTTACAAAAATACTTAGTGATTAATTGAATTGACCTTTAACCCAACCCACATAAATAATTAAATAACTGACTCTATGGATAGGTTACAAAATGAGCAATAGAGGTTTTCATAGATAATGCAGTGTTCTGTCAACCTAGAACTGTATGGGCGAAGGGAGAGCACGACCTTTGAAATCATGGTTGACCCTTTTTTAACCAACCAAATTCCAGACATATTCTTGATTTTTATTTGATAATTTTTCGAAATATATAAAATAAAATGAATATTTACAAACTTATCTTTGAAGTCGAAAAAAAATATTAGACATGTACATATATATATAGCTTTATTTTCTGGTATGTTTCAATCAGGACTACTTTTCAGTTATTATGATGATGATAAGAGCATTCGATTCTTATAACATGACGAATTTTGGCCTCTCCAATTGTGAACTAATAACTTTTGTTTTTATCAATACCAGAATAGCTTATTCTTGCAATTTCCTTTTAAAATTCTTGTTTTTATCTAATCTTCCACTACGCAGGAAGATCTACTGTTTGTGAATACAATTACAGATTGAAAACCATGATTGTAATACACAAAAATGCGTTTAGTTATATGAAAACACACTACTAGTACATACTCAATAAAACAAATCATATTGCAATTTAAATACCCTATAATCAGCACTTTTTATGAGGCCAAATGAAATCTTAGTTTTTCTCGACTTTGTGACTCACAGTATACCAAACTAGCATAACTAGGCAACAGTTTCTTTTCAAATTTTGGTCGAAAAAAAAGGTTATCGATACTGCACCATTGAGTTGGAAACAAAACATACATAACATTTCCAACCGCCATATTTAAGTATAGAGTTCCTCCTAACAACACTCCATGAATCACTGATATGAGTCGACGATTAGGAGATTTCACCCCAATATCGATTGGTATGTGTACAAGAGTTGTGATTGGCTAGTACGTTGAATAGCGTTATAATGTCTTGAAAAGGTAACAATAGCGAAAAAAAGTTGGCTGTATAAGTTATGACGTCATTGGAAAGGGAAAATACATCGATTAATGATTGCGGTGCTTGAATTAATTCTGTGAGCCGACGTACCACGCATAAATATTATATATTGTAGTAATCTTTCTTTTGTTCCTCAAGAGAGAAAATGTTTTTTTTAATATAAAATTGGAAACCATCTGTCATCATCTGGTTTATTGTCAATATCGGGCAAATGATGTTCTAAAATTAGCAGAAATTAGCCATTGTTATTAGCTCTAATGACCTTTAAAAACGTGAATCCCCATAAATAAATAATGTCTGAGCAATCATCGAATAATTTAGAAACAATAGCGGTACAAAATAGATCAATGACAAAGGATAGCTTACCGCGGCCACTTCAATCCACCGGAAGATAATGACAGCTCTCTGAGAGAACTTGATGCCTTGTGGGGTGAGGATCGTGGAGACGACAGCATTGACCACGAGGTTGAATTGGCGAATTGTAGCATCGACTGATCTGGCGGAGGAGCCTCGAGCCCGAGCCAGAAAGTGATGTGGAATAACTCGAAGGAACAGATCCTTTTTAGAGAGTGGTGTGGAAGAAACATAGTTACAAAGCAATCAAATAGTATCGATCCTTGATTTGTATTTTTCTAATTAGTTAAATTAGAAATCTGGAATCCATCTAAAATGCTTTTCATTCAAAAGCATAAAAGAGTTGCGGATGTCAGTTACAAAAGATCATATTGGCAATCTCATACATATCGCTAACAGGATAGAATAAAATCCAGAGAATCTTGACTATATTAAAAAAAAGCCAAACCATTAGTAATTTAGTGACCTAGTTTATAGGCACCATTTAAAGTACTTACATCTTTACTGAATTAATTACAGTGTGTCTAAGAGCAATAGTAATTTATGAAAACAATAGTACTGTGTACTTTCAATCGATTAGTCTAACTGACTACTTTATTTAAATATAAAACAACCCCTTGTCATAGCCTCATAGCAGAAGATTAGTCAACAAAGCAATATAAAATATACACGTTCTCATATGTCTGGATCTTCAATAAAGAAAAAAACAAATATCGATCTTAAGCCCAAAGGAAATAAATTCTCATCTACTAGATCAATTAAGATGTGTAGAAGGCATGAAAAATAACATTACTTAACTTAGCGACTCTTCTGTGAATCCAGACCACTTTAAATTATCCCAACTATTCAACTGTGCTATAATTTATATGAAGAATGCGAGTTGAATTTTTTCTCTGTTTGAAAAAGAAATGATAAGAGGTAAATCCTTTAGCTGAATATAGTCAAATTATTTGTGGTAAATTCAGGAATGGGAACAGGAAATCATAAAAAACCGGAAGATATTTTTTGGGGGCCTTAATCTCCGCCCACTGAGAAAATCATTATTACAAGAAACTGAAACAGTTCTGAATAGCTGTAGTTAGGATGCAATAACCCAAAAAAATTCCATACGTTTTCCAAAAGATTTATTTCGCGCCTAGGGTCAAGGATTTCATCCATTATTATTAATTTTAGACAAGCTATAGACGAAACAGTAAAAATTCAGCAATATAAGATCTTTAATTAATAGCGCAACAAAAATAAGAAATTTACAGATGAATTTTGGCTTAAAACACTATCTAATACAAAATTGAGTAACGCACTTACGGTCTGTATAATAACACAACTTTTACAGTGAAGCCCCCTATATACCCCCATCATTTCTCACCGGAATTGTGTCTTCCTTAAGAATGACCCCTAAGATAAAAAACCGGAAGATACTCATGCCTGCGGTAATAAAGCCTACTTCTAACCAATTACATTGTTGGGAAAATAGAAAACTTACTTTATCTATCAGAGTCAATTGTTGAGCAATTGTAACTACTTCAAGTTGGGAGAAATCGATAATTCTTCGACTGTTGCAGGTGGCATTTGTTGTTCTATCGAGTGACCTATTATTTGTGTCCTCTGGTTCTATAAATCAACAACAATAGAAAAAAGTTTTTTGAGCATTCGCATTGCACACATTCCACATTTTAGAGAACACTATATTGCAAGTCCATACTTCAGTAACAAATTAGCAAAAGAATTTCGACATTTTACAATAAATATTATAATAATAACACATCAATTATTGATTTAAGTACTGAATTTAGAGTAAAGGACCTTTACACTTTGAGTCAAACAATAATAAGTATAGTTATAATGAAATCACATGACGATCACCACTCATGATTTGATAATAAAGAACGGTAATAATATAGATGTCATTTTAAATTTATTTATTTATTTAACTATTAATGAAAAGGTGATCTTTCTCATTTCATTCATTTTTTCGTATAAAGAGAGCTATGACCCTTCTCCATACGAACAGGGTTTAATTAAGCAAAGCACAAGATAAAATATAGCTAGATTCGCATACAACATTGACTTGCACAATCAGCGATAAAGAGTTCTCACTGATTTACCGTATACGCAGACTGTAATCGCCTTAACATCTCTCGTACAGAAAAGGTCGCCTAATTCGCCTCGAGTAGGTATATTTCATGTCGATAATTGGCTCATCTACTATCAAATAACCAGATATATCTCTGCATTTATAATACAAAACGCTCTTTTTTATAACGCCTGATATTCAAACAGAAATATTTACATGAGTTTTGCAAATTAAAGCATTAATAAATTAAACAGCTCAATTCTTGTTCTAAAATTTCCTCCAATATCGAAATTAATGGAGCAGCTATGTTGAAGTATTAAATACCAACAACCGCATTTTGAGATGAAATAAGTGTAGTTTTATGATCGTTTTAAAATAACATTACTTTATTTAAATCGATGTACAGTCTACTCTGCCTAAAACGGAATTTTGGCAATTTCTGCTTATTCACTATATGTAAATATTATTATTGGACAAACCGGCATCGTCTGAACTGGACTCCGGACGATTTTTTGTGCAAAATACTTAAGTTTACTATGACGTATTTTTCATTCTGCAAATCGGAAAATAATTTTATTAATTGTGTAATTATTTATTTATACGTGAACTTTTTATAATTAACCTTAAAAACACCTTTAATTTTTTTAATTTACGCATAAACAAGAAATCGGCTAAACCAGACGATTTCTGTGGATATGTTTAAATAATAAATAGAACATTATATACAAACAAATCAATTATTAAAAACTGAAAATTACAAATGTGGTTGTCCATTATGGAGGTCAATGAATATGCGAAGTAATCAACCATTTAATTGTATAATAAATATAGAAGATAACATAGACAATTATTGTTTCCAGTGATACCGCCACAGAGAATTTTTATTCTCATACTTAATTCTTTATAATATATATAGAAACTGTGCGCACATTCCAAAACTGCCTAAATTGTTATTTGTAACAAGGAAACATTGGGGAGAGATATAGATAATATTAAAGACCATGTTTCCACGACTATACTGAAATTGGCAGAAGAAAACGACATTTATAACATGGATGTACCAATCGCATGTACAATATCAAAAATGGAACAACTCCACCGGTCAGCCGTAAGTAAGAAATCAACACACTTAAATTCCAAATAAACAAAGGCATCCTGTTCAGACATTTCTCTGGGTCAGGTAATTATCAGTTTACAGTCATTGGTGACAAACATGAAGACTATGATGATGCATAAATGATTATGTGTGTAGGTCCAAAGTAAAAATAACGTTTGTAAATAGTTAGGTAATAACATAAAAGTCCAAATAAGTATGTAACATATAAGCAATTTGTACTGCCTAAGAAAGAATCAGTTTCTGGCATACTTTTTGTTATCAAAAATAACCAAAGAAAGATACAGTCAACGTACGTTAACCTAGTTTGTGTACATAGTTCGTAATAATATAGTAAAACAAGGACAACTTATTAATTCAATGAAAAACGTCTACGTGATAATGAACAAGGTTGAATTAAATGAAAAGAGAATCGAGGTCCAAAGTTTAAATTATTATATTATAATTGATATTTTCCTTCATAGATTCAAAAGATGTTTGTGGTGTTTAGAAAAGTAATTAAGAAAAATTTATCGTTGTATCGCAATATTGACTGATATATTTATTTAACTAGGAATAAAGAGATGGTTGTATATTAATTATATACTTTATCTAAAATACTCAATTAGGAAAATTGTATTAAACCAAAGACATATTTTTAATATTCATGGTTTATAACGAACACATGACTAATGCTCAAATTATTCCGCATGCTTAATTCTACCAAGTTCTCGATATAATTTGTTTAAACTCTCTAGTCATCCCAGTTTGTAAATTTCTGTCATAAACTTACCGGAACATCCAGATACGTCGATTGAAACCTCGCGATACACTGAAGAAAAAAACAAGCATAACAACTATAAAATTATTCACATTAAAATCAACCAAACAGAAAACGTACTCCAATATACAAGCCAGATAAAAGTAGACGACAAAAATTAATTACATACTGCGGTATGTCCTTACGCCGGGCTAGTGAAACCACTGTCTGCTAAATAGTGTAAACTAAAGATATATAAACATTGCAAAAGAGGGTTACATGAGTCATACTTGGCCATGAATCAGCAGTAGCGTAAGAGACCTACAGTCAACAACTAGATGACATACAGTCAGAGAAGATGTATGTCGCAAAACCCCACAAGCGGGCACCATGTCTCGGCCTGTCTTATTGTTCGCACGTCTTTTAACTAAATTTATGATATTATTCTAGTGTCCTCTTATAGAAGCACTTCCTGTGCAACAAAGACCTAATTGTTGTAATATTTGCCTCTTGGTATGTCTTATATATCACACAGGAAGAGCCATAACTGTCAAAGGCAGACAACGTTCAAGTAAAAGTGCAGCAGAACAGTTACATAATATATTCATTAGTCAAGTTAATTTTCAATTATCCCGACTCGAAAGATCGAAACCATCATATTATTAACTTACAATTGTTGGCCAACGCGTGCTCCCTGTGGAAGCGTTCAAGAACCCCGATAATCCGGTTTCTGAGGGAGTCGAGGCTTTCTCTGATTTCGGTGCGACGCGCACGCTCGTGCCAGCTGTGAACCATGGAGAGCATCAACTCCAAAGCGGTGTACTTGGGCGGAATGTTGAAGTCATCGAGATACTGCTCCTCCAACCACAGGTTGAGGAAAGTCTTGACCGCACTGGAGAAATATTAAATAGACAGCAGGCTGGATTAGTAAACCAATTAAATACAAAACCTCAATCACATAGAAAAAGATGTGATAAAATTAAGTTTTACTATATTATAGGCATTTTGCGAATATATACAAATAATTAGTAGGATATTACTATCAAACTGGGACATATTGAAACCGTTATAGTCTAAAAGATGAAGAAGTAAGTTACTAAACTTATTGTAAATTTTCAGTCACCTTTATACTAGGCATTAGCTAGCCATATATACGTACATATGTAAAGATCAATCATAAAGAATTGAGCTGAAATTAAGGACAAGTAGAGTTAATCTCGTACAAAGTTACACACCAAATGATCTAGAAATTCTTTTAGTTATGTTTCGCACAAGTCCACTTCAACATTCCAAAGAAATACATATAATATATATAGTGGTGTCCCTGGTGTGTACTATACTTAATGATCAGATAATTAATAGAACCTTCCCTATTGTAAATTTAAAACAAAATGAATCTATAAGGAATTTTGGCTACAGATATAGATCAACAATAAAAAAGTTTAACTTTTTTTATTGTTAGCAGTATAAAAGGTGTCTGAAACAAACAAAATGAAAACACACGAATAAAAAATAAATAAATAAGTTTAATGCAGTCAATATATCAATTATTAAAGTGAATTTTTTCTATGTACTATGTAAATCCTAATATAAAAAAGTTTTTTAGTTATAAATATCCCTAATGTAATAGAATATAAAAGAATTTGAAATCATATAATCAAAATAAACTTCCATCCTTCCAACGAAAAACATTATGTTTAAGGATTTTACGATTGTTTAAAAAATGATTTTTATTCATTCTTTCACACGTATAAAAATCAAATGCTTTCCCCGTTGCACTGAATGTAATATACTATTTTATAAAGGTTCCATCTGACTATTATTCAGATATTAGTTATTAAAATAAAATTGTAACAATAATCAAAACATGACCGATTAAGGGTAACAAATATGACATATCATACTTTAAATATTGGTAAACAAAAATAGGCCCATTAAGACAACGTTGATTATTTTATGTACCTAGTTTTGTAAAAAAAAATAGTTGTACATTATAGGCACAGTTAGCGTAGTGAAAGTAGGACACTATTTGGTTAATTACAACCAAATAATTAAAATGTTGAAATTTACGTTGATACTATTAAATATAGCCTGCAAATATTATTACACCATTTTATTTAAATATAATATAACAAATTTAAACCATTGATATATTAGTAATTGTTTCGTTGTTAAACCAATTTTCCTCTTGTATTCTCTTAAGATATATAAAGAAAAACCTTAAAATCAATGACAACAATTTTTATGAACTAATTTTACGAATATTTTTATTATTTGATTGATATTTTAGTATAATATTTTTAGAATACGTGATTATTTGACTAAAGACCATATCAAAATCAATTAAAGACAGTCTATGTATATCATTTTCATAATATTCGAATGCTTATTTTAATTTTAAACGAAATATTATATCGATTAAAAACTCATACTCACATTGTATATGTTAGTTTATAGGAGTCCTTCAGACTTGAATTCCCAAGAATGGTTTTGAACCTGAAGTTGAGAATATTTTTATGGTGTTATAATATATAGTGACAGTCAATCAATATATCGAATATCTGCAGATATGAACCGTCTGTCCAAACAGTAAGTTCAAATGACAGTATCATATTCAAAGAATTGCATAACATAACACCTGGATATCATAATAAAATATATGTACATAGGTATATCTTTATCAATTATGAACAATTTACATTGTGAAAAATTACAGCTGTACAAAACAGTAGCTCATAAAAGTGAGGAAATAAGTAATAGCAACTACTTGTAAAATAAGTTAGTATTCAACTAGAGATATTCAAAATCTATACTATACTTGTAATAATTATTACCATTTACTGCTTTTAATTCGTACTAGTTAACAGATATTTAAAAACCTTACACTACAAACCTCTTAAACACCGCAGAATAATTTAGGTAAGATAATATTTGAGAAAAATCGATTATAAAGCCATGAGTATACCTAGTTAGAAAGTGAAGCATTTGATTTGAATCACTGACCTAATGATTTGAAGTCCTGTAAAGTCTAAAATACTTCTATTGGGAAATTATTTCTTTCTTAATTCTGTATTAAAGCAATTAGGAATCTGTTTTTTCTTTATTAGTAACAACAAAATTGCATAATACTACAAACACTTACCGTTTTTCGAGAGTATTTAGGAGAGTCAGTGGATCTGTAAAGGTCCGATAAGTTAGCAAAAAAATATTAAGATAACTGCTATCCACCATATCTATCTTCTCTTGAACAAAGCTGTCAATAAGTTTATCTAGTGTCCCTGCACGAATTGTATAGTAGATTTGTTGAGTCTTTTTAATACACGCTTCTGTTGGGTTTTTTGTGTTGCAATTGGACTGAAAGTACAGACATACAATATATAAATATTATTCAAGAAACATGAAATTTCAATCAAAATTACAATATTAAAATCATTTTAGCATATCAAATTAGTTAGCTACAAAAGCAATCTAACTGACCTCTTCAGCTGATGCAGCAATTGGGTAGGAGATTTTTTTCAAGCCAACCATATAAACAGCATCATCTGTGATTTCTTCTCTCATGTTTTGAATAGCAGATGGCTAAAAGATAATACAATCATTTAATTTTTATGTCTTATTAACTTAAAAATGCTTATTTTAAGCAATTAACAGTGTTGGAATTAAGATTATTCAACATATTTACTAACTGGCAACAATTAAATTCAAAAACTGGTATAAGGTATGTTATATTAATTAAAAATGTTCATATAGTTTATAATTATTCATGAACAGTATATTCCTGGGTGTATTTTAAAATTGAAGATGAAAAAATCTGTCCATTGATCAAATGGCGAATATGATATAGATTCTTGATGAAAACAAATGAGTTTTTGATACTATTTTTATATGAACGTCAGACTTGAGAAATTTGCTGAATTTCACACCAAGGCTCTTAACTTTAGAATGATGTATGGTCTGTCTGCAGAGGTTGAGATATGGAAAATCGAGATAACTCAATCTTTGGACACTTCCACAGATGAAAACCTCCATTTTGTTAAGGTTTCATTTACTCGATTTAAATTTAAACAATCATACACATTATATAAGTAAGACTCAATAACTAAAATGCTGGAAACTATAAAGTATCACTTTTGGAGGAGATATAGATGTTTGTGTGATCAGTGTAAATCTGGTGCTGTAGGCCCAAGACTGAACCTTGGGGAACACCACAATTTAATGTCACAAATGGGGAATTAGATACAAATACCACTTGAGATCTATTATCCAGGTAGGATCTAAACCAATTCAATACCATGTCTGAGAAGCCAAAATGATGCCAAAGTCATTCACTGAGAATCAGGTGATCAACTGTGACAATTGCTGCTTAGGATTAACAGATAAACACAGGTAAATACATCCCTCATTCATAGCCAATTCAAGACTGTTATAAAGTCTAAACAGTGCAGTTTCAGTTGAATAGTTTTCACTGTAGGCAGATTGAAAAGAAACAACAGTAAGTACTAATTCAAATGATTTATCACACAAAAAGCAACCAGTCACTTGATAAATTTTGTCAAAAAGGTCAACCCAGATAATGAATGATAGCTTGTTAATATCTCTTTATAAAAGTATATCTTTATTACATAGTATTAAAGAAGATGAAACATAATCATTATCATAATATTTGTACAACAGGGTTCATACAGAATATTTATTTTTAAAATTTATGACTTTTCCATAATTTCCAAGATATCTAGAACAAATTCATGTCCTTTTGTGACTATATTTTGTCAATTTATTAATCCCACAAAATGGTTATTTTTTGCTTCAATCAACCTGACAATGTCTTGTATTTGTAAGAAAAAATAAAACATTAGTAACATTATAAAATTTCAGAACTGTACATACAGAATGTAATTTAATGATAAAAATATGAACAGTAATTGGTATATGTAAACAAAAGAATTTTAATAATTAAAACAGTTAGTCATTTATTTTTGTGACTTGTGAACATATTAAATGGTAAATATACATTTGGGACTAACAACACCTACTTATTTAGGGGTATACATATTTATAGATACAGTCTACCCCGCCTAAACTTGACACCCATAAATATAAACAAATTGTCTGGTTTATACATTGTCAGGTTTATGGAAAATAAAGAAGTCAATGCCACTGTCTAATATGTATTGACCAATTAGAATGTTATTTTATGTGAATTAATGCATAGCTGTCTGTCTCTCTATTGATCACTGCTTTAGGAATATAGACATAATTTATTTGTGACATTAATGTGCAGCTGTCTTTACAGGACTGCAATTGAAAAGGCTTCCGGATTACACATAGCTAAATACTGTATAATACTGTGTACAGGGGACTGCAAGAAGCATCCAGTGTACAGTTTAGGTATGTCTGGTTTATAGGTACTATTTAACATAGAAAAGAAAGAAGGGAAATATTGGTTCTTAATGTGGCATCCTGTTTGAACAATCATCTGGATTAGGTGCATCCAGTTTAGGCAGAGTAGACTGTATTTTTGTAAATTGTATACAATATGTGGGCATTCCTACATACAGCCAATAAATATTATGATATTGAGAAATTCAGTTGATGAATTTGGTTTCATTGTTCTTTAATTTATAATTATAATATTTTAACATGAATTTTATATACTTCTGTTATTATAAAAATGAACATAATTTATATTATTTTAGTAAATTTATAAAACAATAATAAATGGTAGTTTTATTACATATGTACATATATAAATATATTATATAGGATTCTCATAATCAAATTGTATTATTGTAATGTATGTACAAACTATTGATAAAACAATTTTATAAAATTTTATTTGAAAAATTGAATCATATAATGAATTTATTATATACTAATTGAAAATAGTTATAAATATGAAAAATCAAAAATAAACATATGAAAATACAGAAAATTATATTTTAAAATAGAAACAAAAATGTAGAAATTAGTTTTATATTATGTAATCATTAGATCATTTAATTTATTGTCCAAAATCCACTAGTTGGAAAACCAAAGCAAATAATGAGCACATTTATAATAATGTCTAATATAACATTTGCAGGAGAAATGATTATTTATTATATTGGTTGCATATTTTTATCAGTTATGTATATAAAAATTTTATATTATGTATATAACAATATACAGGTAAACTATAATACAATAAAATAAATATACATTAAGGAAATTTAGAAAGTAATATATTTACTTTATTGTATTGTACCTATTTTATTTGCATATTTTTATAATGTACTTTTCAAAACATTTTAACATATTATAATAATCCTTTACTAAATAAATGTAGATTTGTACACATAAATATATATATAAAAATTTTATCACATTATTTACATTATATTTAATAAAATTATAGTCAGAATTACAGTATATATAGTCAATATTCTAATCAATATAGTATATATATGACAATATATAGAGGTGAAAAAGACATTGAATGCTTGTAATAATTGCTTATAATATATAGGAAAGGTACATAAATTATCAATCAATTGGAGTCTACTAATATTAAAAATAAAATGATATGCTATGAGTCTAATTAATTTCTGGTTGAAATGTTGCAATATCTGTAAGGAAAAAATAAAATGATTTAAAACATTCCTTGATGTGGGGGAATGGAAACCCTGACTGCAGTAAGTTGTCATATTTCAAAATTACTTTTATCTTTACTTAAAGCAAATGATTCATAAATACATATAGTAAACTGAATCATTCTTTATAATAGTGTACATATATTCAAAATGTATATAAACTTTAATTTATGATATATTGATGTATTAACTTCATCTAAAAGCCCATAAATATAGATCATGTGAGCAACATTTAATATGAATTAATATATTCTTATAGGAATCAGGTCCAAGTCATAAATGAGTTAACTTAAAAATGGGTGAGTCATCTTGTAAACATCTATATGAGTCTGGTAAATATTTTAAACAAATCTGGTTTGAAACTATAAATAGCAGATTTAATAAAATTTTCAAAAAATATTTCAATCATTTTATAACAATATAAAAAAATTAAAATTAGGTAAGCATTTGAATATTAATAGGAGTTTTCAAAAAAATATTGCTTTTAAAAATATCAATGTTATTAAATCACATAAATCAAACATCATCGAAATTATGCCTGAATATGTGAACTTTAGTACAAAGAAATGGTTCTCCTGACTTGTACCAAATTCTCCCAACTTTAATTTGTGCAATGATTATGAAGTAATTATAGAAGACGTGATACTTATACCCTGTATAAAGACTGTATATGAATTAATATTATGACTTTGTCTATTTTTTTTGTAACTGACCCATTTACGACTTGACACTAATTAATTTTTTTCTAATTACATCAATTAACTTACCGAGCCATTAGTTACCGTTATTGACGACATTAAATTAACCGTAAATGTTGCACTATTTATGATTTTCTTTCATTTTAAAGCTGAATCAGTTGTGCTTTTAGTAGAAATCTAATTGGGAATAAAACATATTCAATAAATTACAAAACTGTATCATATTTGAACAAATAATGCAGGGTAAGTAACACCTCATTAAAATAAAATATAGAACTATCGTTAAATATTTTATTAGTTTAAAACTAGATAATGCTGGGAAAACCTTTAATTGTTATATTTCCACGATTTTATTTCGCCAAATATATGTATTAATTATAGCCGTAGGCGTAATACAACTACTTGGATCATCTGTGTATATGTTTATGATACTGTAGATATGTATATTTTTTGCTACATATATCCACCATATTTTCAAAATATACAAAAATGGTGTCGATGATCCACCATAAAAGTCACCATAGCAGTGGCAGATACAGGGGCCGCCCCTGTGGCCCACGCGGCGCGGTTTTGAACTATTAATGATAATTTTTTTAAAGTTCTGAGATGCTCTCTCATTCTAAGACACAACATCAAATATATTTTTTCATCCCGAGTACGCATTTATTGGGTATTAAAAAATATTACGTCACATTATCCTTATTTTTGTGTATGTTTTTAAGTGCAATAAGAATTAGTAAACAAGATCCCTCACTCTAAAACATATTTGGCAAATAAATAATTTACACACTACTTACTAACCTAGAAATATAATATTATTGATATGCTACTAACTACGAGCTTATATTAATAATAGATGCATTAATAACTCCCATGAATTTCGTATTGATATATAGATATTTTATAGATTTAGACATATAAATTAAAACAGTTTCCAGTTTTAGTGCTTTTACCATACCTAGAGGAAGTGTTCTTGTCGCTCGCTCTATATATTCTTTGGGTTAAAATTTTAATATAAGTTTATTTTCTAATTAGGAGGGGGGGGGGGTTACCATTAAATGTGACGTCATTTTGGAGGGGTATCTAATTTTGTGAAGAAGTGTGATAAGGGGGTTTAAAAAGCCTCTAAAAAGTGTGACGTCATTTCAAAATAGCCCCTACATATACAGAGTCCGGTGAATAAAACACTGTCATAATCACATTCCTCATAAAATGTCATGAATATTCAAAGCAAAATCATATATAATAAAAATTGTCTTTTTAGTTTTATGTCTGAAATAGATAAATCAAAGATTTACTATTAGACTAAATTCATTTTTTCAAATGGCCGATATAGAAAATTATTTAACTGAAAGGTAAATATATCTATAATTAAAGGTAAAACATTTTACTAGGTATTAATACATTTTTTTAGTAAATCACGAAATGTCATAATTTAATTATATTTTCAATGTTTTATATAATAAATTTTTATTTACAAATAAATAAACGAAAAATAATTTAGAAAACATATATTGTGCAAACTGAGAATTCGTTTTTAATAATAACTATATTATTTCATTTATTTATTTTTATAAAGTATGATATAACAATTGCATGGACCGATAGAACAATTGATAGATACATGTAAAAATATAACAAATAAAAAATAAAAATAAAAAATATTAGAAAACAGTCAATAAAGGAAGAATACATGATTAGAAGATAATTTTTGGACCTTTATACCCAGAATTACAATACAAAGTTAAATAAAAGGCACGTTCAGTTTTTGAAAGAATTAAGACAGTGATAAACTTAAGTCAGAAAAAAGAATTATTCCGTAATTCTGGATTATCTACCTATCTAAATACAACACTATATTGAATTCGTTTGACAATATATTAAAGAAAGGATTGTTTGAAAACTCATGAATTAATACATGTGTGAGCGCTTTGCATAAGACCAGAATCGTTGTGACTATAGTTCGTCTAAATGGTGAGTTTGACTCTTTATTTCTGACTGCATTGAAAGTGTAGAATGAAAAGCAAGGAAGGAGTAGGGCAGTTGATTGATATCTCGATGACGCCTTACAAAAGCGGAGTATGTGGAGACACAGTTTAGAATTGTGAAGTTGGCTTGGGTAAGGAGGTAGAGATCCAAATAGGGGTTGTTATTGGGAAAGTTTGAAATGACATTGACCTGAGATAATGAAAATTTAAAAAAAAATTAGACTCAAGCAGAAAAACAAAACATCTGAAGACTTACCGATAGTGATCTAAATTCTTCTAACATCGGGTCATAATCTGTTGCCACATAAACACTCATTGTCTGTGTTCCTTGTAAGGCTGTTTTAACTGTCTGGAGGATATTTTCTCGACTAGGAAAGCACATTTCAAGAGTGAGGGAACCATACTCATTGTCTTCGCCGGTACATTGGCTACTAGCAAACATCTTTGTGATGCCAAACTCGTTGATGAGGTCATGGCAAGCTTTTTCCTGATATGGTTCATGAGTTATTTAAAAAAGTAAAGTTAATATAGTAATGCTATCATTGGAAATACATATTATCCTATACAAAAGGTACTTACAAAATCAACATTGTTTCTGAGATGAACGGCAATATAAGGCAGTTGAATGTTGTCTCTTATGTAAGTATCACCATGGTTACGAATATTTTTGGACCATACTAGATAACGCTGAAGTTTAGCATCTTCAATTTTAGCAGGAAATGAAACTGGGGGTCCCACAAATGCCATTACGAGATGATCTGATGCAGGAAATCTAACAAAGTTAAAAAGAAATGTATTTTATAAATGATATTTTAGTAGTTAATAATAAATTCAGGCCTCCATTGCATCTAAATATTTTTAAAATTTTTTTTTTTTTTATTTTTTTTATTTTTTATTTTACTATACCAATTATGACCTTTCACATCAAATTACATTGTTTATCATCCCCTCTCCTCTTGAACGAAATATTGTGAAAGATGTCCCATTTTTTAAGAAAATTTTTTTTTACAACCAAATAATATTTTAATATACTTAATTATAAGTCCATGATAGTATTTTCTTAAAATGTGAGATCTGTAATATTATATCATATCATACATATTTTATAAATCATCTGTACATGAGTTAAAAAGATGATTTATAAAATATGTATTATAAAATAAAAAAATAAAATCTCATATTCTAAGGAAATACCATATGAGACTCATAATTAAATATATTAAAAAATAACATGTTTTTAACATAAAATGTCGGTTTTAATTTCTAAAATGTAAATTGAATATATATATTTTAAATGAATTTTACAAATAATAGAATTTTAATTAATAGTAGAATTTTCCGATTCTATACTCGTCTCGTGGTTCAGGGTGTCCACACTTTTAGACCAACATAATTTTAGGATATTTTCTTGTAAATTTAGATCATTTTAAGACAATTTTTAAGGAGTTTAGCATTACTCATTAATAACTTTTGTGTATTAAAACTTAATATAATATTTTTAACCAAATCTAAGTTTTTTTTAAATCTACTTTGAATTATAACAATTAGTATTCTACTGCCAAATATCAAAGTTTTCTTACAAAACCTACTTCTTATTCCAATCATGCAAATTGTTTTCTGAGACATGTTCACCATAGAATACTGAATCCACAAAATCAATATTAAAATGATTCCAAAAGGGGCCAAATGGTCGACCAACTTTAGCATTGCAACCACCATCTGTTGGTTGACTTCCATCATTTCTAGCCCCATAGCAGAATACTATGATGAAAGAAAATGTATACAACAAAAAGGAAATTTACCATTAATAGAAAATTAAATTAATTGAATAAAGAAAAGTGATGTTAATTAATTAATTAAAATCCTTTTGTGAAATATTTTACTTTTTCTTTTCTCATAAGGCCAAATTACAGGTGCAAGGGTTTCCATGAAATCTTCCATTAAGATAGCTCGATGATATGTTTGTAAAACACTTAATTCAAAGATATCTGAGAACTTTACACGAATCTTAAAAGAAAATATATTATAAAATAATAAAAAATATATAACTAATAAAAACATTTGTTATATATATATTACTTAATTATTTAATTGATTGAATAATAACAATTTAAATCCAAATAAAAAATAAATAAGTTTGAACTGTTATTAGAAAAAAATGATATACTATAGAAGTATCATCAACTCACAGATCCTTCATCAAGATCACTACGAAATTCAACCCATGGTGCTAGTACAAGAGTTCTATTTAGAGACTTAGCAAATGAAAGAATACCAAGTACTTGTTCAACTTGGTTTCCAAAACGACCTAAAAAAAACAAAGTGTGTCAATGTTTATATATATATATAATACAGTGCACAAAATGATAATTTTATATACCAATATTTGAACATTGAAAATAATGAAACCTGTAAAAAATAAATTCAAAATTATTTAATATGGTAAGAGTCGTTATGTAGCAAGCATAAATATAAATTTTATACTATAGCAGTACACATTTCCAATATTAAAACATTGCACAATTCAAATTTAAAAAGGATGTCAGTTAACTTATTAACGATTTGCAGAATTTCCTTTGTATAAACAGTTAATTCAATACATTCATGAATTGCTTATTTAAAAAAATGTATTTCATTAACCTTTTACCGACGGTATGTTTCAGATTTTCAAAAACGTGTTATCTGCATTTCCATTCGCTAAAAATTTCAAATTTTTTGTGACGTTGATAGTTTTGGGAATTCCAAGTTGACGGAAAACTCCTACACCTACACCTATAATCAAATACAGAGAAATTCCATTGATTCCATTGTTATTTGTATTTATAATACTAATCGTGAATTTTATAAGCTTCTGTTATTATAAAAACGTAAATAATTTATTTTGCTTAGTAAATATATAAAACAATAATAAATCACAGTTTTTCCATATGTGCATATATAATTATATATATATAGTGGTATAGTCATATTGTTCTATTGTGCGTACCCACTAGAATTGTAAAGCAATTTTATTTCTAATTGTGATTGTAAGTAATAATTCTTTATTTGAAAAAACCTA
>JAUZNC010009972.1:0-31542 GCA_034780395.1 Vannuccia rotundouncinata | reverse complement strand
AGTAAAACAATAATAAGCCAGGGTTAGGGAATTAGTATATAGAAGAAGATTGATTGATTGTTAGAAAGTTATAATTTGTATTAGTAGGTATATATAGAGATATGACGATATGAAAACAACGAATTAGATTAGTTTTATTAATGTAGTTATTCAAAATGCCTGTTAATAGGGCGAATTTACATCTGCTCAAAGCAGCGCAATGATGGCCGTGTGGTTCAATAATTTATAATCTGTTTTCTGATGATAAACGGAGACATTGACTTAATAATGGACACCTCTAAATAGTACATTTGTACGGGACGCAATGAAATTATATTATCGAATATGGCGAGAATTGTCAGAGGCATATAATATTTTAATAACAAATTTATTCAATTCAAATAAATTAAATTAAATACAAAATATATAATAAAGGTAAAATAAAATAATAACGCTCTTTGTAATAAAATTGGAACTTACTTGTGACCAATTTTAAGTTAAAAATGTATTTTAATTCCTTGATAAAAAAAGATCATACTGGAGATTTATATAAAAAATACATACATATATATCAGTTATAATGAATTGTGATGGAGAAAAGTAATATTTTTAAGTAGTACTAATTCATATAGAATATTCTTAAATAGTTGGATACTTTTAAATGGATACTGTCCCATTTTTTATTAAAAGATTGTATAAGTTAATTAAAATTAATACTACCTTATAGCCAATGACTTATACATTAATTATCTAGACCGGCCAACTGACCAATAGTAGGTAATAAATGTCCGCGGAGGAATATATCTATATCGATAATCAATGCCAAATTGATGGGCGGAAGTTCAACCAACATTAACTCTAAAATTAAGGAAATTTACGAATGAATCGATTAATATAGATTGAATATTCTCTTTAATACCGTATATAATGGAAATGCGCTTTGCCGGTCTAGCTAAATAATATATAAGTCAATGCTTATAGCTGTCCAATTTTTTATTAAAAAATTGTTAAATTATCACAAATTTATTTTAAAAATTCTATAACTATACAATTTTCCAACGTGTTTTTGTTGTTTTAAAGTTAAGATTTATTTAGATAGTTTTATATTTATTTTATTATTTACATTTTCAGTACTTTCAAATTTTAACAATACTCTTGACACTTTGTTTAAAATGCCTTTAACTTGTGTAATGCGCGCACAGTCTAAGCTTCATGAAAATAGGTTCATACTATATGTAATAATTTATTTTTATCAATAATAATTGTAATGGTTAATTATAATATTTTAAGGTTTAAATTGTTTTTATAAAATATTAATTAAATTTTCTTATATTAGTGCAGTTGCATTTACTCAATTTCAGGACAGGTTCTGCCATGCCACTGACCTGCTGTCATTGACCCATAATAATTTATGTAGTATCTTGGGCTTTTCATTTATTGGTCGATTTTACTAGTTTTATCAGTTGATCTTTTATGGCTTGTCATATGGTTATTCTACTTTTAATCATTTTTTGTTCAGACAGTGAATATTCAAATATTCAAAAATAAAATCCTTTATCATAAATGTTCTATTTAATGCAATAAACTTTTATAATTTAAGCAGAATTTTTCAAATTATTTTGCATTAATGAAGCATAGATACTTAAATATTCCTGTAATTTTCTACTTAATTCAATTATGGTACCTTTTTGCATATTGGTACTGTAATATGGTACTATTTACATATACTTATAATATGCATACAATTTTATAATTTAATGTCAATATATATTATTAATTTGGCAATAAGTTTTGTATTTTAAGACAAAGCTTATACAGAAGTGTATCAATTAATATTGAAAAATAGGTTTTTATTTATTAATTTTATATAATGTTACATGGGCATAACTAGGAATTTGAGTTGGCCCAGGCAAAAACTGAGTAAAAAGTTTTTAGGGTCCAGGGGTGTAGCTGCCCTGGAAATTTTTTTAATGTCTTAAATTGTAATAAAACAATATTAGAGCACAAAAAACTGAGGGAATAAGTTTCAATAAAATAACAATATAAAACATCATGCAAATTATATTAGTATAAAATATATGCAACACAATTGATATATAAATTAAAACTTATTATAATGAAAACAAAATTTGTCACAAGGTATATAAAAATATGCAAATGTTAATAAAACCAAACTAATTAAAAGGGTATAATTGTGTAGACATGAAATCTAAAGTAAGTGCTTTGAAAACTTAAATAACCTTTTGCATAGGGTCATATCATTGCAAAACTGCCCTATTAAAATCATTTGAACTGTCCACAAAGTCTCTATGGACATGGAGCAGAGTGAGCCCATTTAACCTTTCTTGTCCACATGTTGCTCTGAGCCATGTTTTTAATCTGCAAAGTGCAGAAAAAGATCTTTTGCAACTTACACTGCCCGCATTTGCATGGTAAGGAAAGCCCTAATAGTAATAACTATGTTGGAAAACATGGCCTCCTTCTCTGAATCCTGAAGAATGGTTGCCCAACTGACATCTGCAGACCATTCCTTGCATCTTTCTTTCCATAGTTCCAGTTCTCCATGGAAAACATACTTATTTGGCATGACCTGGCCATAGAATGAAAGAATGTTCCCAGCATCCTCTTCGATTAATGAATTAACATTCTTTGGATGAAGATAGCCAGCAATCAGTCGGTACTGTAGAGAGCTAGGAAATCTTAGTTTTAATGCAGAAATGAGGTGATCAATGAAAATGTTAAAAACATTTATTCTAAAGTAGCTTTCAACATCTTCACATTCAGTGTTGACCCTGTTTAAAAAATAAAGAATGTTCATAATAAAGCTTTAATGAAATATAGGTACAGGTACTGTAACTAAAAGCAATAATCAATGTATCATATGTTACCTATGCTGTTTTCTTCTATTTGTCCTTGGTTTGCTAAGAATAACATCCATAGTTTTGGCAATATCAACTGCTTTCTGGAACAGGTTGGGAAACTTTTCTCGCTGTGCTTCAATTTTATGAATAACATGCTGAGCATTCTTGTGAGCTAACAGCAAGTTCATACTTTTTCCTTGAAAAGAAAAGCTGAAGATTTTGGTGTATGACAAAAAATGTTGGCACATAACAAACATGAATACTCTAAAGAAGCTTTCCATCTGTTGAATATGGCCTGTAAACAAATGAAACACAACATTTCACAAGTTCAGAAAAAAATGATAAATTGTTTGAACATGTGGCATAATTTACCTACCTCCAACACATGCTTTGGTGCTAGACTCAGTTTTTATGGGACATTGTTTGTCGGGACTTGATATAATAAAAGACTTTATTATTGGGACTTGATGTCGGGACTAAAACAAATTATGCTGTATATTTTTTTCAAAGTAAAATCTGAGCTATAGAAAAACAGTTTCAGAAAGCTATCGATGTATAGATTTTATTTCTGATCTTAGACTAAACATTCTGAAAAGTATTTATCCTGTATTAAACTTTCAAAATGTCCTGTATGATACACTTTTTTGCATAATTTTGAAACAACTTTTCTGTATTTGTCGGGACTGGAATGGAAATTAATCATGTAAATATTTATATCACTTCTTAGTACTGCCAATATTTTAAAAATTATATTTTAATTCATTTTAATCAATATTAATCATATGTTGATGAGTAACATAGACATTTTAGGAATTATGAATTCTATGAATTATGATTAGTGTGGTTTGTTTATATATTTCAATTAATGTTTACAAGGTAATACTATTTGTTTGTTACATTTTCAAAAATATATTAAGATATTGGTCTATCTATAGGTCGAAGTAACCCAACAATTTTCTTTATCAATGGTTTTATAAATTTTTAGATAAGTACCAAATTATTTTTGAATACATTTTATTATAATCTAAAACTTATTTTGTGTATACTTTTGCTGTATACTTTTTATAATGTAAAATCATAAAATATATAAATTTAACTTACTATGAATTTTCTTCAGTCTTGAAAGAAATTTAAAATAAAATGAATGTGAAATTATTTCTAAAAGGCAGCATACTATATTTGAAAATCAAATGAGATGATTCCTACATTTTTATTGGCCCAATATATTCAATATATGCAAGTTACCAATATATTACGAATTTGTATTTTACATTGTATTAATATTACTTTATTTTACTTATAATATTCAAATATATATACAAATAATGCCAGCATAACAAAATCTAGATAATTTGACAAATTATTAGAATTTGCCTTATTATTTGCTAAACGAATAACAAAAGTGTATGTATTCTAATATAGAAATTTGCACTATTCCAAATTTTCAAAACAGTAAAACCATCAGGGGGCAATGGCTAGTTATGTGCCTGATGTTATTTGTGTTTCATAAAGCATAAATAATCCATTTATATTTATTTATATAATCATATATATACCAATATTTTTTAGGTTTAATATACATACCATTAGAAACATTATTAAGTTATATAGCTTATTAATAAAATAAGTATTCATTAGCATGTTAATAAATACTTATTTTTAAATCAATTTAGATTGCTAACTAGTTTGGAAATAATCACTTTTAATGTATGACTATATGATAAAAACTTATCCAATCATTTCATTTACTTTAAGTGGTCCATTTATTCCTTTAAAATGATTTATGTAGATAATACTGCATATTTAATTGATTTTTAATTTTTTCAGGACATTTACATGCCAGAGATTAAAATTTTAAAATAATTCTATCATTTTTGATATGTCTGCAATAAAAACTTTTATTATTTTTGTTATTTACCCAACAATTTTTTTTCTTCAATTCTATGTTTTATATTTTTTTGAATTATATTTGTTTTAATAAAGGTAACCAGTTTTAATTTTATTTCTAAGCCTGATACATGGTCGATAACAAAAAAGAACCCAACTTTTTCACTAAAATATATTTTTTACTACTGTTTAGGATGCTTGCTTATCAGCCAGGCTGCATACTATGTAGTCTAACAAGGATATATCTGGTATACATTATTTAGGTATACACCCAACCATATTTTTCAATAGTTTAATTGGAGTAATATTGATACATATCCAGAGTACAATTGTCATGAAATGCAGGCTGGCATATCAGGGATTTCAGTAAATTAAACAAATTTCTACATTTCTGCAAAAAATCAGGGATTTTTTAATATACTTGTCCTATTACTAATGGCATTATATAATCCAGATATTCAAAAATGTAATCTGCATTTTTATTTGCTGAAAATTTAATACAATTTGATGGGAAATTGAGAACAAAAAAATAACTCACACCTAAATATATTTTTTAGAAGCATGGAAGGCATAACTTTAAGAAACAAAAGGAAAAAATCTTAATGTTCAAATCGGCCAGAGACCAACCAGTGACTTAATTAGACTTCTGTTGGAGCATTGTTACAACATATTTACTACGAGCAGCTGCAAACAATGTTGCACAAATCATACCTGCTCCAATCCCTCTGTATGTTAGATATAACAACATCAATCACTTTTTTGTGTCTCATCCAAACCAAAGAGGCTTACGATTTGCTGGATGTAAAGCCAGACCATGCACCTTTGGCATCAAATGTGACAAAACACTTTGTGTTGATTGTTTTTTGGCATATCATACACAATAGCTTTGGTTCATTTAATTACATTTATTATTGAATCAATAAGCTGTAATGACTATATAGTTACATTTTGTATTTATTATGTATACTTGTCATGTACTTTTGTAATATGTACATATGTATTTATTTAATTATCATATACTTAATAAAATTTTTATGAATAATAGATAATGTTGCTGTTTTTATGTCTATTAAAAATACATTATATTCATACATTTGGAATTTTTTATTGCTTGTAGATAAGGATTGCATCATATGAGATCATGCATTAATAATCTATTACAAAAACACGTTTAATTTGTTATCATTATAAGTGGGTGACATCATATGAGATCACCCCATTTAAACCTTTTCCCATATAGTTATAACTTTCACATCTTTTAGTTAAATAGTTAACAACATTAGCATTTAAAGAAATAAAAATTGTATTATTTTTTCATGGTGCCATGCTTTATGTGTTAATTAACTATGGATATAATATTTACACATTATTTTTTATAATAATATTTATTATGTAATATCAATTTTAGAAATTTAACCTTTTCTTTATGGTCTTATAGGACAGAAAAGTTACTTCTCCAAATGGCTATATACAGGGATGAGATTCTTCTGCAGATTTCAGAGTAATAAGTATAATTTTTGTAATTTGTTTAAATCAGGGTTAAAAATATATTGGGTAGACAGGGGAGGAGGTCACCAAAATCACTCAGTATTTTTAAATTTACAGTTATATTTTGTAATCTCTCTCTCCCTATGCATGAGCCTTGTACCTAATTACCTTAAAAAATAAATTGTAGTGTCAAAAAGGACCCATTTTTGAGGATTCTTCTATATGCCCTTTGATGCATTCTAGGTCTTCAAATCTCAAATAGCCTATGCTCCTGCATAGCCATACCCTTGGGTAGCCATCTTATGCCTGTATATAAATTCAAACATGTTAGTTAGTATCCTTATTGATTCCAGCTAATATGGTGTGATATATTCAATTAGCCTCTTACACTGATTTATATATAATATAAACTACATTTCACCTCTACTTGAATATAATTCAATATTTTGCATGTTTATTGGTTATATGAGATTATATATTTACTGCATCTCATATAGGATATTCTTTAAAATTATTATAACTTGGTATGCAATTATATAGGTAAAATTCTACTATAAAATTATATTATACTAAAACTGAAATATCTTTCTATGATAAAAAGGTGCATATATTATAAGCCTATATATAGGTATACTTTCATATAATTATTATATGTTTGCTATTTAATGGAATTTGTATTCTCATTCTTTGCTAAATAGACAATTTTTTAAACAATTATATATTTGTAATGAAAGCTCTTATAATATATATAATAGTATGCAAATATTTTATGTATATATTTATATTTAAAAAAAATCTAAATTGCAATACAATAAGCCATTTATATATAAGCTATATACAGATGTATGACTCAAATTTACCTATGTCTATATATAACTTTTTGCTATTGACATTTAAGAATATTGTGCAACTAATCTAAATAACAGCTGCATTTCTGAATTGTGATTGTCAATTCAGACTGTTGATTTTCAGAAAGTCTAAAATAAACATATCATTTTATAAAAATCAATATTTTTGCATTACTATAGGGTGTTGTTGGAATAGCTCTGATGTTTGAATGGTGCTGGTACATATGTATAAGTGATATTCTGGCTTTGCACTTTTAATCCCCATCACTAACACAAAGGAAAGTTATTGATGTTTTGTCATGCTTTGACATCTAGTTCTAAAGTAATGCAGTCATTGATAATACAATTTGAGAGATGCTGTCACAAATTCTCATTCAAAAACAAATTGAAAATATTAGATTCCCTCCCTACACAGAACAGTTGAGCTTTGTTGATATCATTGGTAAAAATCATTTAGCCCACATAGAAAAATGAAATGACTTCAGGCCTATTATCTACCCCAGAAAAAAACTTATTCCATTTTAGGGTTTTATATAATCTATATAATGGAAGAATTAGAAAAAAAGAGATGATAAAGACAAAAGTGATTCCATTCAATCCTAATCACTAGAATCTAATGAAGACATAGCTATATAAGTATACAAATAAGCAGTAGGTATGTATATAAGATATGCAATTCTAAATAGTATAATATATAACATTATATATTGTATATATTACATATAGAATAGTATTAGAAAGTAGAAATAGTAGGTATAAAATAATAATATTATAACAATAATATAGGTTTCATATATATAGTAGAAATAGTAGGTATAAATATAGCATAAAATTGTATTGAAACCAGTATAGGCGAGTATAAAATCATGTTGAAAACATGAGCAGAGAATTTGTGAATGAAATTATTCAGTGATATGGTTATATACACTTATAATGTTGCCTGTTTTTCATTAGCCAATCAAAATCTTTCAGTTTAGCACATGTGTCTCTCAGCTTATTCTTCTTGACCCATCAAATTTTAATCCCCTTTAATTGGACAGTGTGTCTGTGTGACTATTATCAGACTAAGGTATTTGATACTGACCCAGTGGTCTGTGTAAACGATTTCATAAGCATTTAGATAAAAACTATTTTTTAGAAAATCATTCATTTATATCTTATATGAAAATCGCAACATTTGCGATCTCCACTAGGTGAAGTAACTTTTTTTTCATTGCAAACATTGCCACACCCTTTTGGTGACCTGATCAGAATTTGATTATTAATTCATTATATTTGGTTTAAATGATATGTTTAAATATTTTTAGATTTTTATCTTGATGTGGTATTTTTAAACCTGATTACTTCAGGCATTCTATACATTTTTTGTCTTTTTGAAAACTGAAAATTGAAACAACAAACAAGGTTTTGGAATTTATAAAATTAGTGAAGTCTTTGAAAGTCTTTTTCAATTTTAGTTAGTATTTTTAAAAATAAATTTAACCAAGTCTGTACAATGTACACTCAGAGTGGATCTTAGCAAACAAACCCATTAAGGGTTGCTAAATTTTTGATTAGCACAATTCCTAGCCTGGAATGAGAGTTTCTAATGGTAGATTATTGTCAAAATTGACAATTTTAGTTAACCATATATAAGTTATCTTGGTACATTAGAAGAATTTAAGATGTGTTAATTATTAATGCCTGATAAATAACCATCATGTGGTATGTCCAGTACCTAAATATAGGTCAATTCTATTCACAATGCTAGGTCAATGACTCCGATTAATAATATACAAAATAATTAACTTGTATATTTTAACTTTATGTATTAATAAATTTATATATCAAGGGACTGTAGTAAATCCACCAAAAAATAATCCAATGGCTTTTTCAAATTTAATACAAACCCTGCTTATAGATTTTACATTTATAACAGAAATAGGTCTATTTAATGATAAAATCCCATACAATATGCTGATTAGGCAGCTTTTTATACTCAGCTGACAAATTTAGATGGATATTAATTCCAAAAATCAATTTCATCAATATAATTTGATTTAAATGAATTACTAGTAATTAATTTTTTTTACTTCTATTGTTATTTTTCTAAATTTTCAGATGGTTCATTTGATAGGCTATTTTTTAGATAGTATTATTGTAATAAATGATTTTATTGTGTACATATTATGGTTAGAATTTTTAAATTAATGAAAAACCTATTTAGTTTCAACCATACATGCATTTTTATTGATATTTTGAACTCATGACATCAAGTTACAATGAAAAATCTAAATTAAATAAATTTTTTAATGCATTTTTCTAAATAAAAAAAGAAACAATAATTTAAAAGTATGGTACTTTTTTTGGTCAGATATAAATGTCCTCATTAAACACCTCAATTGAAACATGTTTAATATTTATAATTTTGATTGGATAAAGGGATTGTTTATACATATTTTGTGTAAATTAGAATAAATCTCAGAATAGATGCTTTAAAGCAGAAATGTCTAATTGATCCAGCTGTGCTATTTTTATTAATATATGCAAATTAATATACAATTGACAATTTTGTTTTGTTCTGTAAAACTTACCTTAAAAATCAAGTAGCAAATAAATAAAAATGTTAACAGTGGTGGTACACTCAGTGTTATATACGTTATTTCCCAGATTTTGAGTGTTATGTATTATTTTTCCCATCTTAGCGTTGTTTAATTTCTGTGTGTGAAAATTTTATATAAATAAATGTTCCTATTCAGTCAGTTGGTATGTATGACATTTGACAATAATAGTATCTCTGAACTGAATCTTCGAGGCTTCTATTCAAAACTAGCTACAAATTTGTCATTTAAAAACATGATTTTACCAATTCTATAAAATTTTTCAGCATTCGTTTGAAATGTTTGCTGAAGTTTTGTGACTTTTATCCAGAAAATTCTTCAGCATTCATTTGTAATAAGAATGCTATCAAATGTGCATTGTACAAATCGACAGAGGATGCTGCTAAGCTGAAGCCTAATTCAGTATCAACATCTTCACTTTTATCACTTGCAAAATTTCCTAAAAAGAAATAACGCTGTATCATTTTCGTAACATTGAAATTTTGACACTTACTCTATGATTGTATAATTGTAAAATAGCAGTTATTTTAATCAGAAATTACCTACTTTCTATCCAGCGTTATTAATTTATGATAGGGGCGTACCACCACTGAATGTAATATGTAAAACGTTCAGTAGATATCTATTATAGAATTTTGTTTGAAAATTTGACAGTCAATGAAATTTTATAATAAAGTAAAATCAGAAATATTTTTTATTAAAAAAATGTTTGTACTATGAATACTATTATTTCTAAACATTTTATCTAGATAATAAGTTATGCATGACATACTTTTCATTCATTTTGATATTATTAAATTTGTATTGTTTGGTAACAAAATAATGTTCATTAAGGTTCTTCCGGTCTCAAAATTGAGTTATTTTGTATAAGGTTTTAGAGTTTTTGAAAATTAGTAAGATAAAAAGGCTTGAGTTGCAAATTTATAAATAAATAATGTTCATTGTTTTTTTATTTTTTGTTAGTGATTGTTATAAGTTACATAATTAATCACTTTAATGGCCCTGAACTATATATGGAAATTTTGTAATATTTTTTTAACATTTGTTCTATTTTAAATTCCTTTTTTCAGTAATTAAACCATACTCTTATCATCGAGCAGTTTTTACATTTTGTGTTTGTTTCTTTAGTGCAGTATTTAAATATAGGTACCATCTTGAAAAAGTTTTAAATAGTTTTAAAACTTTCGTACGAACCCTGGTTTACATATGATATTCATGTTTGACCTTACAGTAATAACCCAACTGCCAGTATAATTGTCGTGCTTCTCACCACCTACAAATTGTGGCGCTTGTCTTGTGGGCCAGCAAGCAAGTATGGAGTTGGTGCAGACCTTGCATGTAGACCCACGCAAACATGAGCTTCTGGAAGCCCGGATTCAAGGTTCTATGTCCTCAGCAGCCTCTGTCTGCCAACAGCCTCAACAACAGCAAAACTTCACCGGTGTGTTGGCTAACAACTCCAGTGAACTTCAACCAGTGGTCTCAAGCCAGCACTCTAACCCAATAATTCTGCCCCCTTGTTCGACTGGTTCCTTTAATGCCACTCTTCAACAGCAACCAAGTCCATGGACTGCAGGGGCCGGGTGTCGTTTTGAGGAGTTGAATCTATCGGTAGCGAATTTCAGTCCTTCGATGCCCCCACCCCCACATGCAATACAAGCTCAGTCGGTCGCCTCTTGTTCCACAGTTTCCACCAGCGGTCTAGTTCGAAGTCTCAGTAGTACACCCCACGATCACACTATTCACCATTATCGATTTGATAGTCAACTCTCCTCCAACGACCGAAGCTCTGCCAATTACCTTACTGTCAATCCCAAGGATATACAATCCCAACACTCCAATAAACACATGAAACGAAAGAGAAAAGCTCACAGTGAAAGTTCTTCGCAGCAATGTAAAAGTTATTTGGATTATTTATTATTATTTGTATAGTTTCTAAGCTATATTTGATTTTATTATTCATGTATTGACATTAACAAATTGTTATTTTAGATCCGAAAGAAAAGGGAATAAAAAAATTGGATGATATGATGATGCAGGTATAGTGCAGATATAACGAATGTTCCTAATTTATTTATAATGTATTCATAATTTTATTGGAATTTGGTTTTAGGTTCGTTGTTTTGTGCCCACAAGTCCTCCCCTCATGCCTCTATCACCGGTGAGATGAAAAGTTGACTTGTAATACGATCTGTTTCAATTTTGTGTTACGAAATATATTGTTTAAATATTTGTTGTAATTAATACTAATTATTTTTTCATTCTGTATTAGATTATTTCGCCAGTCTTAAGTGTCAACCAGGACAGCAACAGTTACCAATCTTTTCAGGAAACAGCAATCTTCCACTTTGCTGGAGACGTAGACGGTGGAAGATCACGGGAAGTGTCCGTCCAGACAGAGATCGAATTCTCCACGAAGGAATCGGAATTGGAAGCGGACAATGAGGAGTTGAGGAGACGAGTGGAAACACTAGAGTCCAAATTAACTATCATGGATCGTGTTAATAGTCAGATGCGTGAAACACAGTCCAAATCTACTGAAATGATCAGAGAGTTGCTCATTGAAAAGGTTAGTCTATAAGTGTATTCTAGCCTTTTTATCATACTAATGTTCAGTGAATTTTAAGAATATTGATAGTTGTTCTCTACTCATGATAGAGTAAAATGGAGCGGCGGGCTACTCGTCAGAAGGTGGTTGAAAATCGTCTACGTCTTGGACAATTTGTCACACAACGACAGGGTTCTCATTATGAGGAGAAATGGGTAGAGGGTTGGCGATTTGAAGACTTGGAAAGGTACGTCTTTGACGTTATTGTTTAAACAATTACACTTTCTCTCTCAATAATTTGGTGTCGTATTCGATAAATTTCAGAAGAAGAAAGGATATTGAATTCGAGAGAGATGAAATTGAGAAGAAAAAACGACTTTGGAACAAGAGAAAGCCTACGACGGATCGGAACAAACACAAGTCCAAGGGCGACGAGTAAATATTATTGCACTATGTTTTGTGATGACGTCATGATAGGTTACCTGATGGTGACTCACATACTTTGTGTGTATTCACATGTAGCAAAACAGAAATGTCGATAGTGGTGTTAACTGTGTATTTCAGAGATCAGTCATCGTTAGTTTTGCTATTTTGGAGGTCGGCTGTAATAAAATTGTCCCTTTCCATTTATTGTAGTTTTTTTTGGCTAAATTACTTGCATCGTGTTATGTTGTATCTCTATTTAATCTTATATTACTTTTTTAATTTATAATAAGTGAGGGCAGTTAGAGGGCATCAGACTTGCATATTTTAATATCAATTTTTTGTTCACAATATCCAGCTAGATAGTATAGGTATATTTTTAACTTGTGAAACTTATTAATACTAACATTGTTTTCGATAACGTTTTCCGTGTTATGCTTCTCGCCAATGTATTGTTTCCAACATCAGCAATTGGATATTCTTAAATTTGTTTTATCAAACTTAAAACTGACGTACACATTATTTATCAAGATAACAAACTTAATATTGATTTTAGAGAATATTTCAAGATTAAAGTACGTCATAAGATTCGCTTTATACACGATAATCAATAATATGTTTAGCCTCGCTCATTGATTTAACTATATAGCTGATTTTAACTTTATGTCAGATGGGGTTGAATATAAAGTCGATCAAACGACCGTATATATACAAATGGAATTACTTTAAATGTTCTTATTATTTATTGCATTGGTTAATGGATAATTTTGTGGAACCTATGTGGGTCATAATATTTATTTTGACTCGTATTTGTGACATTTGCAATATAAAGGTAATATCCCTGTGTCCGTTTTGTAACATTATTTGAGATAGAATTTATGTGTGTTCTGAGAGCGAATTTTTGTCATCTGAGAATATCCTCCTCTTTCATAAAATCCACAATTCATGCTCTAACCTGCTGTGGATATAGCTGCATCTTAACAATCTCCTGGATACATACATTCTTTGATACAAATTCTGTGAAATGTCTTCTTTATTGCTTTATATATCGATTGACTTTCTTTTTACTTCCTTATCTGTTCAAAGAATAGTTTTTGGTTTACATAATTGCAGCCTGCTCCTAATTAATTCTATAGTTGATGTCTGTACTCTATTAATTTCAATTTGTTTCAAAGGACTTAATCATTGTTGAATTGGGCAATTATATATTTTCGATTAAATTGTTCTTTACATTTTGAAACACTGTCTTCATTTAGTATAATTGAACTCTAAACGGATAATTTAATTCTTTCATAAATATCCGACAATTTATTGTTTCGGTGAAAGTTTTATTAATATGCGTAAATTATTTAGAATATCTAAAAACAGTAATCAGTGCCTTATGCTTAGGTCTTGACTCTTGTTTGTTTGTAACTTGTTAGAGTGTCTCCGGATGAATTCTTCGAGCAAGCGGAGCTCTTTGACTTGCGCAAACAACTTCTCGCAAAGGAGGACAAGGAGCTTCAGATGGAGCTCGACAGATTAGACCGGGAACGTAATCTGCACATTCGTGAGATCAAACGAATTGCCAATGAAGACTCCTCCAGATTCAGTGATCATCCGCTGCTTCACTCACATTATCTCCTCCTTAATTTACTCGGCAAAGGTGGCTTTTCAGAGGTTCATAAGGTGAACTTTCCGATTCTTTAATTATTCATATAATCTCCAATTTTTATTTTATAATGCTATGACAATTTACGCTAATTTATATAATAGGAAGAACTTGTTCGCATTTTGCATTTAGTAATTCGAGTTAGTTAATAATTTATAGATCGATAAATAGTGTTTTTATTTTCTCAAACTATTCAAAGAGTGCACACAGAGACTATTGCCTACGACTCGATGAAATGAAACAAAACAAAAAGTCTTAAACCCTTTTCATGTAGCTGTTGTCGTCATATTAGCCGTCTATTTTTAGCCCTTATCGGAGTTGGGTAATTAAGACTGTACACGTAACTTTGTTGAAACTCAGAGTATGTCATTCTCCTTTTTCCTCCTCCAAATAGGGATTTGACTTGGTCGAACAACGCTATGTCGCCTGCAAAATCCACCAACTCAACCCGGCCTGGCCTAAAGAGAAAAAGGACAACTACATCAAGTATGCTCTGGTTTGCTCTCTATCTTTCTCTCTCTCTCTCCTTCCCCCAATATCTTGCAACCTTATCAGCGTTCTGATATCTTTCTCTGTTTCGTTACAGGCATGCATGTCGAGAAATTGAAATCCACAAGACTCTCAGCCACCCTCGGATTGTAAAGGTTTATGATGTTTTCGACATCGATAATGATGCGTAAGTGTGGGTGTCCTTGGCGTGTGTCTATCCTCTCCCCATATTATGGGTATAATTCTTCGTGTTGCACTGTTTTATTTAATCCTTTGCTGCTGCTGCGGTAGTAACAACTATTTTATGCCAAACTATATTTCTAAACAACCCGTTCGAGAAGAATAATAATCGATTGATTTATTAACTGCAGGCTTGCTTTTTGATAAGAAATGCAGGGAATAATCGATAGTTTACCTTCTCTAAAGGTAGCGATAATTGCGTTGTGTCAGTTGTTAGAGTAATTTACTAGAATATAATTTATTGCTGATTTTTAAAATGTTGAGGGAGATAAATCTATTTTTGGTGAGCATAAATTGAGAATCATTTTGTTATTTTATGTGTGTATTGAAATTAAAACTATATTATATTTTTGAGATTGTTATCTGTGTAATCTATTTCCTTTTATGTTCAGATTTTGCACAGTTCTCGAGTACAGCGAGGGGAACGATCTCGACTTCTTCTTGAAGCAGAACAAGAACATGCCGGAGCGGGAGGCCAAGTCCATCATTTGTCAGGTGGTTTCCGCTCTAAAGCATCTCAATGAACGGAAGCCCCCGGTCATTCATTACGACCTCAAACCAGGTAGGTGCTTTCAATCTAACCTTGCTCTGTTTTGGACTTAGTCTTTCTGTCATGTGTTCTCTTTCTTTCTCTCTTTGTACCTTCTCTTTCAGGCAACATCCTGCTAGGCTCGGGGAGTATTACTGGAGAGATCAAACTGACGGACTTTGGCCTGAGCAAGCTGATGACGGAGGACAAATACAACCCGGACACTGGCATGGACTTGACTTCTCAGGGTGCCGGCACCTACTGGTACCTCCCGCCTGAGTGCTTCGAGACTGGCAAAGCGCCGCCCAAAATTTCCTCGAAGGTGGACGTGTGGTCGGTCGGCATAATCTTTTACCAGTGTCTCTTTGGCAGAAAGGTAGGAGGCAGTGTTTCCTATTGAAAAAATACCTTTTATCGCATTGAAATACATCTTGGTTAATGTGTTTGTATTTAATTTATTGAATTAGAATACTTTCTGTATTTCCCTGTGTTGTCATATGAGTTTTCGCTGTTTCTACAGAAGTTAAGTTTATAGGACGCAACAATTTAAAGTATGCTGTGTGTGAACTTTAAATCGTAACTCAAACATGACCTCTTATTATATGGTGAAGAATTTCTTTTTCTAAGTTTTCTATTATATTATAGTCACTTACCCTAACCTCCATCAACAAAATCTCTGTTACGATGTTTTCTCGTTACTGTTAGTAACGCATTTATGTCATTTGAGATTTGAGAGTGTGTTGAGAACTGACGTTACATTATTATAAATACTAAATATGGGTATAATTGAATTTAGTCCTGTTGAGATAGAAGTTCTGGAAAGAGTTAACAGATTTAGTCCAGCACGAAAACTACAATAAATTATTTAAGTAGTTTAGCAAGAGTACCCTGCATTAATGTATTTACTATACTACATTAAGTATAGATTAATCAGTATTGTGTGCGTATTTAAATAGTACCAAATCGTACCTAACACACACGACATTCTATCGTTAAAAATTGAGGATCACTATATTATGCTAATTTGTTAGCTCATGTAGTTATAAAATTGATTTTTGTCTTTGTTACATTTTGTTATGTACATTACCTTTTACTTTCACCTCTCTCTCTATAGCCATTTGGGCATAACATGTCACAAGCTGACATACTCCATCAGAACACAATTCTTCAAGCCAAAACAATCGAGTTTCCACTTTCACCCAAACTGAGCGATGGTGCAAAGGTAATACTCTAGGCTAAGTGAACAGCCTTCTATAATTATTAATGTTTTATGTTGTAGTACTAGGCGACAACTAAATGGTACAACTCCTTACATAAACAATATTCAGAACCTGGATAATAATAGACTATTTTACGTTTTAAAATGGTGCTACTGTATTCATTTTCTTTCACTTTATGGTTGATACATCGAAATCGTTTACTATTTAAGGACACGCGAATATCTATATTTTTAATATCACAATATTTCAGGAGTTCATTAGACGCTGTTGCACATATCGCAAGGATTTAAGACCCGATGTCTTTCAACTGAGCAACGACGATTATCTTAAGCCGAAGGCTCAAATCAAGTGAGCGATTAAATTAATACAAATAATTTCCGTGTGTATTTTTATAAAATATTCAATATTCCTTTAATTTAAATGTATCACCCAATGTTGTTTAAATGACAATGAACCATTCTTTAATCAAGACCACAGAAACCACGATTGGCCTCATTTTAAAAGCAATCGTTCACAATCTCATAAAACGTATAAAGTGTTCTTCTTAACTTTTAAAAAAGCCACTATTGTACTAAAACTTGTTTTAGTGAATTTATAAGTCTATTACAAATCAATAGTTTAAAATTAATGTATTTTTTAATACTTTCAGACATAACCAAGATAGTGTGGTCATGCCCAGTGGGTATTTCAACTCCTGTTCTAATCCGAGTTGACCTGCCTTCTCCAGTATCTATAAATAATTATCTAACCACCCGGTGATACATTTCATCAACTACTTCCTCATGCAAATCTTGATGATAAACATTTTCTGCAAAATGATTACTTAACAGTGTCCGCTTTAGGTCAGTGTTATGTTCTTGTTCAGTTCCAATACAACCATTTATTATTTGACCGACTTTGCGTTTATTTTGTAAAAAACATAATTATATTATTGCAAATTATTTTTCCTTTTATTAGTATTTGCATTATTTCACCCCTTTGTTTCTTCTAGTCGTGAATAGTTAAGTTGACGTCCAGTTATTGAATAATGTTACACTTTAGAATTGACAATTATAATGTGAACTTTTACAAATCAATTTCGTTTGACACGAAATATATTTAGTATTTGTAAACACATGATAACATGAGACCATTATTTGTATATTTTGGATCATTTCTTTCTTCCACTTGTAAATTATTACTTATTTTACGTAACAATCAAAATAGAATTCCTGTTCTTTCATATATGGCTTGCTTGGTTGGTTGATAGACGTTTTAGTCTGACGTGAGTAGCGTTATTTTTAAATCAGTTTGGACTGTAGTCATTTTACTGTGCATTTAATGCTGACTCAAAACATTCGTTATGTTCAGAGGTCATTTACAGTGCTGTTGATATTCACACCTTTACGTAGTTTACCTTTATTTTATTTAGAATATATATTGATTCTACTACTTTAAATTGCTTCAGTAGTATATATAGAAATATGTATTGTACCAGCAGAAGATGTTGGCTAGTGATGTTATATTTTTTGGTGAAATTTATAGGTGTAACATGCAAGTATGTACATTTGTTTGTGAATTAAATTATTGTACACCTCTGTCACTTGATGTTGTTAATATATAGCATTTTATGTATATACTTGTTGAAGTTTTCAATCCATATTATTAATACATAAGTTATTTATAAAATTTTAAAAATATGAAGAAACAATTTTAAATACATTGAAATTGCTTTGGTTATAATTAGTTATGTCGCGTGAATTAATTAATTTAATCTGATTTTTCTCGAAAAAAATTTCATAAGGATTTACAGCCAGAAAACGAATCTTAGATAATGTTATCAAAAACTGTCACTGAATCGATGTGTACAATAATTATAGAATGAGGAATTATTAAATATATAATATTGAATAAAAATAATTTAATTCAAGCTATAGTTTGACTTCTTTTATACTAAAAATTGTTCCATGCACTTATTTCAACAACTTTTAGTGTGGATCGCAAGACCCTATAAAGTTAGATTTCTGATGGTTACGTTTTACTGCTAAATACAAGTGGATAATCTATCGAAATTTCATGATATATATCATAAATTACAAACTGTATTTTTTTAATTTATCGAAATCTGTAATTAATATATAAACATTTGATGAAGAAAAAGAAATTAGAACATTTTACAATATAAAAATTGTCGTAGTAACTTTAGATATTTTTTTATTTATTATTTTATCTTAAAATATCAATATTAGCTCTTAAAAAGGTAGAAGAAAATAATAATGTACGCAATGCAAGTTTCTCTTATATAGAAATACAAAATTTGTTTATCTCTTTAAATAATAAGTCGCTTTCTATAAAATACGTTCATCATGGATCCAGTGTAGGTTGGAAAACTTTTTTATCGAGTTGATACTATATATTTACTTAAATTATTGTTTAATGAGGAAAATTATTATTGTTTTGAGTTTTATAGATCAAGAGTTCACTTACTTTAAAGAGCTATGAATTATCAATAGGTAAACATAACAACGCAGTAAAATGAGCATTGTTTTACTAACACATAATTTTAAAACATTTTTTCATGAGTCTTAAACCAAAAATTCTGGGTAAGTTTTCTTATAGACTTAAAATATCTATTAATTTTCAAAACCAATCTGTTCCTTAATTCATCCGACTTCCGTGAATATTGAAGGTAATAGAATACATTATTGTTTACTATACTGTCTACTCCGGCTAATCAGAACACAAATCGAATCCCCGAACTTTTTACCTATTGGTACACTATTTAAAAAAATGGGTAATCGGAACACCGGCTATAATGTGAATTGTGAACAGAATTTGTAGAACGGATGTCTACAATGTATTTTAAACATTTCCTAATCGGAACAACAATTATGTATACAGTATTATTATTATATATATTGCTACCTTCATTTGTGGATTATAAATAATACTGAGGACAAAATATTCTGTAATCTAAACCTTTGAAAGCCAATTATTGAGATGTATAGGGGGATAATATTAACTGTTATACTGGCTTACTATTTGGATCATCTTGTTTGCATTACCTTTACAAATAACGGTCCCATTTATAATGGAGACTGACGGCACTGTGGCGTAAATTTGTGTACAACTATAATTGCAAATCACAGTATACATTTTTTATTGACACATCGCGTGAGTGTCAATTTTTAATAAATAAGACCGCTAAAGGCTTGCATTATAGTTAAAACCAATCTAATCCCTTATTAATCGTAAGATTTCCTGCTTGGTTATTAAAAAATCGTAAAATTAAATTATGGTTAACAATTGTAAGTTCAACTTATACTACTAAAAATCGATTTTAGGCTAATCGGAACGAAAAGCTTGCATTTTAAGACCTGTCCCGATAAGCCGGAGTAGATAAATAAAATAATGTTCACATAACAATTTTGAGTTCTCAGCACTTTTTTAAAAGATTGAGCACTGAAGAATGTATGTAGTATTTAAGTAAATATTTTTGTACTAAATATACAGTACTAATTTGTATTATAGATCTAAATTTTATTACGCAGCTATAAATAGTAGATCCAAATTTAAAGAGTTTCTGTTAATTTGAAATGACATTTTCGATGACATATTATACTAATAAATTAATTCTATTCTTTTATAGAATATAATCATCTTAAATTTGATATCAGAGACTTACGACGTGAATTCTACCTGAAATTTGATTGCATTATACATCTACCAGCAAAATATTACTGTAGTTTACTAAAAGCAGAGTAGTTTCGAGAATACTTTTTTATTATATTGTATAAATATTTAATACATTAAGATTAGTGTTAGCAGTTGAAAAAAACATTGACGTCGTAACAGAATATAAAATAATTCTATATAATATATTCATATTACAAATTAGACCACGATCAACATCAATGTTAAAAAAAATTATTACAAGAATTATGTACCTATTCACAGATCGAATCAATCAATAACAATTCTTTCTAATTAATTTGTAGAAAAGACAATTATAGACACAATCAATTGAAACAAAATAGTCCAATTCCCCATCACTTTAAATGCAAGTTACAAACAGCAAAGGAGAGAATGGTAAAGGGTACATATTTAACTACTACGTAAGTATTGGCAGTTTTAATGGTAGGAGCGCGTTTAGGGGCAATAATAATAACAGGAATATACAAAGTAACCGCCTGATCAAACTCCCTTCATACAAACGTAAACGCTGATACAAGAATAAATAACAAAAAAGAAGGACAAGTGAAGTTAACAAAAACATAATATTGAAATTTCAATGATCAAAATCTCGACACATTAGTTGCTGATGAAGGAATAATTACACACTAGGTAAATAAATGGAGCTAAAATGAGATTTAAAAATCATGAAGGACGCTCCAATTAGAATTCCATAGTTTCACTATTTTCACAAAAGAAAAACTGACAACAGACAATTTATTTTTTGCCCTGCTTGTTCTGTCCGCCTAACTGGGTCCCAGTTGCAGTACCGGCAGCCCAGTTCTGAAGCATGGAGATGTAGTTGGGTCCTCCAGAGAGTCCAGCGAGAGCATGAGCGGCGTAGTTGGCAGCCTGGGGATGTGATTGCAATAGCGCGAGTTGTTGAAGCAAAGTCTGCTGCATGAATTGTTGCTGGCGGTAGTCAGATGGATTACCCTGTTGTGCGCCTGTGAAATTTCAAATGGACTCAAACAATAAAAGCAGTTTTGTGTGTTGACACTTTTTTGAATAGTGAATCTGTAATAATAAATCTGTTTAGAAGTTAATTTAACTTACCAGCCAAAAGGTTGAAGTTCATCAATGCCTGTGCCTGAGCTTGGGCCTGTGCTACAGCAGCCAGACTTGCATTCCTTGCTGAGGACGGCAAGGAGGTGGCAGGACTCTGACCCCCACGTTGTCCACTAGCACCTCCGGTCGCCGAGGAGAGAGAACTACGACTTCCACTGGTTGATAAGGAGGACTTACTCGACTGGTGGGACTGTTGAACCAACCCTCCGCTGCTGCTTGTTCGAATCTGTTGACCAGAGCTGTAGCCAGAGCTCACACGTGATTGGCTGTTTCCACTTGTCGAAATAGAGTTCCTCGACGGATTATGTGTAATCACCTGGGGTCATTCAATAAATATAATTAATGCACCGAATTTTTTCCATCCATATTAAAAGAATTTCTTACGTTTTTAAAACATCCAAGGAAATATTTAATAATAATAATTAACAAATGTTTTAGTACTAATACAGAAGTGTTAAAATAATGAGGTATGACACCTGTGGTCGTTGCGCTGGTTGACTGTTAGGCTGAGCTACAGGACGCGGCTGCTGTGCCTGCAGCTGACGCTCCTGTTCCCGTTGAAACTTAGCCAACTCAGTAGGATTGTTGGCCACATCTTTGTAATCTTTTTCTAGTGTCTTCTCCTTAAATTGATATAATATAAAACATTGATAAAAGTAAACCTTTAACTTACAACCATAACGCATTTTGTAATATGAAATCTGTTATAGGTTCATGTAGTATGGTTTATGCCAACGAAAACGATACATAAATCTAAAAAATATTTACAATACAACTAACATGCTATGTACTTTTCGTTATGTAAATAAAATATATTTAATTGCACTCAGAGCTCATAGTGAGTGATCCATAGCATAATTTATTAAAGAAATATTATTCGCAGTTGAAGAATGGGTACCTGTTGAGTTGCTTTCTTGAGAACTTGTTTAATCTTGTCTGTGTACTCTTTCTGCACTGAAGTACGTTGGGTCATACAAAGACAAGTCTCACAAATGACATTGCTCCCACCTGAGCGATCTCGCTTCCAGAGCGGTGTGAAATCTGTGCCGCATTGAACACAACTAAACGGTGTGATTGTATAAGAGATGTCCTTTACCTTGCCCCCTCGAAGTATCTTGTCATTCTCCTAAATAGTATAACAAATAATGCAATTTAAGTAATTATTCAAAAAAAATATTCATTTATTTTTCAATTTATTTTATTAACTCTTTAATAAATAATTATCAAAAAATTTGCTTATCAGGACTATAATATTTAATCTTATTGAATTAAAAGATATATAATAATAAACAATATATACCTGAATGCTCTTTACAACTTCCTCCATACCGACCAGAGCGACGAACTCATTAGTGGCAATACTAGGAATGAAGCTGAGCTCCGTCTGTGTTGGACAGGGGCTTGATATATCAAGAAGGGCCTTTTCGGTCTCCTTTCGTAGAAGAGTCTTTTTGGCGGTCATTCGTTGTTCTAGAACATGAAGGGCCATAGTACGGGTCACTCGTACTGTCGGGGGTTGGGTCACTGTCGATGCTGAACAAAAACAACGAATCAACAACATTCATAGCTAAGAAAAAATTCGTTATGGAGAAAAGTTAAATATACTTACTAGTAGTCTATATATTATAAGTCTTATTCAATTCCAAATTTCACTGTTCATAATTTACACAGGTTATAAAATACGTCAATTTTTTTACTTATACTGTTACACTATTAAAATAATAGAATAAAAAACTGAATAAAAACAGTAGAATCTAATTTGTTAATTCAAACGTTAATATAATTAAAAATATATAAAACAACAAAAGTATTAGGTACATAGTATTTTACATACGTGTCCGTTTACAGATCTAAGAGAATTAGCAAAATATGTGTGAATTCATGAACAATTTAATGATCCTTAATATACTTTTAATTTGTATTTTACATGAACGTCTGAAAACTAATAATTAATTTTAAATATTAGTAGACTTAGGGCAACTTACAATTGTTACTACTTGAATTATTATTGCCAGAGTCTACAGGTCTACTGGACTGCTGCTGGCCAGAGAGCCGACTGTTCTGATTGGTCGAAGATGGCATGTGACCATGAGCGGGTGTCGGGTGACCGCTTTGAGGTCGTGACATTCGATTTACTTGATTTTGTTGCCCTTGAAGATTTGTCCGTGCTATAATTAAAAAACAATGACAAGTTAAATTAAATTTCAAGGTCATTGGTCCATCAGGTCGTTGTTGATTGGTCTACAAACGTTTTTATAAGAATTGGCAGTTTTAAAGTTCAAATAACCACATGTCTCAATTCCATTTACATTGTTGTCAGATCATTAAATTTCAATTCATAATTATTGAAAACTTCTTAAAAAATCAAATTAAAGCTTAATTTACAAACGTATAAATATAAAAATCAATGATCGACATTTTTAAGATTTTCCACGTAGATCTGAATCCGTTTTTAAATATTTGTTGTATCCAATTCGATCGCGTTGTCATATATAATGTCAATGTTCAATGATACTATTTTTCTAATTTTAAATAGATTATTTATTTTTAAATAATTTTAAATATAATTAAGCTTTTCCCCAACATATAATTTAATAAAAAAAGATAAATTAAATATCATAGGTAATGTATCTAAGCTTTGTAAAAAAAATTACATTATAAAACTTGTACAGTTAGTACACATTTGTTTAACTGAAAAAAATAGAAAATAAAGGTATGTGTACACTTACCGGGAACAGCATTAGCAGGACGGTTGACAGCATTATTTCCTCCACTTGGACGCGTCTGACCTCCCGAAGATGAAGTCACTTGAGCCTGACTTGCTTTCATCTTACGTAGTAGGAGCAACCTAGATTCTTCATTGCGAAGATCATTGGCCAGTTTTCGCAGAAAGATACGGGCATTACGACTAGTGGTATCGTCATCCAGTTCCTTTCCATTTGTGTTAGCGGCTAGTTCGGCCTCTAATTTAGTGAGTTCTTCTTCATCATCATCACTGAGACAGATGATGTCTGTATCCTATAGAAAGATTTATGACACCTTTTTAAAAAGACAAACGTTTCTAAAAAAAGTATGACTTATTACAAAACTATATTAAAATAAAATTAAAACATATACTGAAGTTTGGAGCAGGGAATAAGTGTATACTTAACAATTTTTAATCGAAGAATTGGACTTACTCCTTTGCCAGTAACAACATCTTCTTTCCTACTGAGATCCATTGCGGCTTGTCCAGAATTTTCTTGTACAAAAGAGTCTGACTTCTTGCTTAGATCTAGGACATCTGCATCAGTCACACGCCTGAAATAAGTGTAATTTGTTTATAATATATGAAAATTGTTTTAGTAATGTAAAATATAAAACACACGACAAACCTCTTCAATGTTTCGTTATCAGGACGTGTATGTAATTGTCGTTTACGATCCATTGCTATAATACATAATGTATATATAATAAAATCAAAAAACAGATAAAAATCGTATTATTGGGTCAACAAAATTATTTCAGTAGAAAATGATTCAAAGCAGACCAACAGGTGACAAACTAAAAAATCTGCAGTTAATTTCTAACAGTATTACTAGGTTTCTGATATACATTGTATTTTAATCTAAAATGTTAAAATTAAAAAGATTAGATATATTTGAAATTATAGTAAATCATTTTTAATAATAACTTTTAATAGATATTATCATGCTATTTTTACAAGAAAACATTTTGGAATATTATTATACAGACAATATTATTTATATACAATTTATATTTGCTTTATATATAGAATAGAAAAATAACAATAATGCTTTTGATTTTAGTACCATTCGTGATAAAATCGATACCAGAAATTAGACTATTCAATACAAATCACTATTTAAAGCAAAAAAGTGTGTTAGTTCATTCCACAAAAGAATATATATATAATACTACCGTTAACATAATGTTAGCTCTGAAACGAAATTGTATTAAAAATATTTTGAGACAGCCACGATTTTAATGATATTCTTTGGTCGAGAACCCACAAAATACCCATATTAATCTGTTATGTCTTTATTTATTATTTTAGTAAAGTAAATAATTGTACATCTTTTAATAACTTTTTAAATGGAGCTTTTTGTTAGTATGATATATTTATTTGATGTTGAGTAGAGTCATGTTTAGTGTTCTATATTTTAAAATCAACGTAATGCATATTTAAGTTAAATAAAATGATAGATAGTAAATGTTAAAAAATGCTTTATAATGATAGTTTACCGATTAATTTTAGATCAAAAGCTAAATAAATTTACATTTTTATTTCATTTTATTCAAAATCAGCCTATTTCTAATGTATATTGAAAAAAATATTAAAATCGGTTGAAGTTTAGGGGTAGTTATTGGGTCTTAAGAAGAAGAAATATGAAAAATTGACATTTTCAACAGTCTAATACTAATGATTTATGAAAGATATCAACATAAAATTTGAAATACTGATAGAGTTGTGACGGCGCGATCCAACGCATATAAAATTATGTCGACACCTCTTACACTTTTTTATGGTGACAATGTCAAAATTGTCTAGTTTGAGCTTATCCTATAATACCTACAGTTCGTAGGTTGCCCTCAAGTTCTTAAACATTGAGCTAACATCCCACTACCGTAGGTTTAAATATAGTATTTGTTGGTATTGTTTTTTTTAATTATAGTGTCCTTTTGATATTGATTTTTTGAATAAAGACAATTATAATTAGGATTTATCTTATAGGCTTTTTTCATTGCTGTACGTTTTGGTGTAGGATTCAATTCATATGCCTTCTGTGAAGCAGTTTTCTTTGAAGACGGATTTGCCTGATATGTTTCACGTGAAGCAATTTTTTTTGGTGATGGATTGTCAAGGTACGATTTTCGTGCACGTTTCTTTATGTATGTACTGTTAGCGTCGTAACGAATTTTTGAAGAAGTTTGTTTTGCTTCTGGATTGGAGGAATATTCTAATTTCCGTTTATTTAATATATTATTTTTGTTTCTTTTATATTGATCCTTGTTATAAGCTCGTCTTTTGTACGTTTTGAAAGTCATGTAGATTCCTGAAAATAGAAATATAACGTACATTTTGTAGTCGATTGTCTTTAAAAAAATCATCACTGAATAATATAAACGAAAAATACTTTAGAATATATTAGTTCACGTTTTATAACTAATAAAATAGCAATATTTTGTAGATAGATAAGTACAGATAGTATTAACATTGTTATAATTTGATCAAAATGTGTGTACGTTTAAATGGGTTTACAGAATTGTTTAAAAGATAAAAATATATCGCCTAATTTATGATAGATTTAAAAGTAAATGATTAGAACTAAATGGTCTACAACTAACTTCACGTTAATCAGTCTGCTCCTTCTATCGGTACCTACATCAACCATTTGAAAAGTATGTGGACTAACCGTATTGTACATAATTTTGAAAATTCAGTTTGCAACCTAAATATACATGTTTTATCAATCAACAGTCCAGGGGTGACTAACTGTTATTTTAAAATTTTCAATAAACCGATTTTTGATACTCTCCTATTATTTGTTAGTCATAATCCCACTAACCATATCTAGTAAAAATATTTTATAGTCGTGTTTAGGTGTATTTTTGAGTTTCTATCTCCCTCTGCCCCATCTGAAATTAGTGGCTATGTATTACTGAATACCCAAATATATTTTAATTCATTGTGCTACATATAAAACAAAATGTACTCACCAGTAAAAGAAGAGGATTATTCATAAATCCATAAGATCCACGTATTCAAAATGTCCCACAATTCAGAAATATCCCCGTTTTTGAAATGTCACAAAAGTACACGTACACCCTAAATGAATAATAGTGCAAGAAGTATGTGAAGTTCAGTTTCCAAATTAACAAAATTGATAATGATGTGATGTCGAAATAAAAAACCAATATAGCAGCAGAATTTAGCCACATATTCTGTCCGTCTCCCCTTGTCATGAATATCATTTTGAACTGTTGTGGCTTGCGCGTATAGAAAATCGATCGATTTTTATGACAATTAACAGTAAACTGGCAAGCATGTTCTTATAACTGTGCACTTTGACCATTATATAGTTTCTCTAAATCTATATGCGTAGAAATTGCTTCCCATTTTAGAATACTTAAACTAATATATCTAGGTAATGGTAATAGTAACGAAATTGAAAATTTCACATTCCTGCAACTCATTCCTTTTTATGTAAACCTCGTATTTGAAGTATGTTGATGACATATTTTTCAATGAGTATGTTTCTAATGTTAAAAAATGCTTTAAAATTATCGTCTAATGATCAATTTTAGAACAAAAATAGTGTATTTCATTTTATTCAAATTCAGCCCATTTCTAATGTATATTGAAAAAATTATAAAAATGTGTTGTTGTTTATGATGAATTTGAAGAATTAAGAAGAACAATTACTCAAAAATGGCGATTTTGACATACTATAATTAAAGATCTATAAAAGATATCAACGTGAAATTTGGAATACTGATAGAGTTGCAACAGCACTATCCAATGCATATAAAATCATGTTGAAACAGTTTTTTATGATGACTGTGTCAAAAATGCCTAGTTTGTGTTTATCCTATAATACCTACAGTGGGCTAACAACCTACTACCATAAGATTAAATACATAAACTACTAAGTACTTTAAAATATGATAATAATCTTAAATTAATTATTTTAAAAGAATCTAGCTTTAATTTGCATCTTATTTCCTGCATTTATATTTTAAAATGTTTCATTAAACAATGCTTTTTTATTTTAACTATTATTATTTTTCAGCTAGTATAAATATATTATAAATTCAACAGATTACCTTGTAATGCATTCAAAAGTGTAACTATCTACTTATTTATTCATGAAGTGCTTAGAGAAATAACTTGTGCATTTGACTAATATAGATAAATCAATAAATAAATTATTCTGTTATGGGCCTTTACACTGCAATTTAGAAAGAACTGCAGTTACGAAAATAAATACTTATAAATTTAAAATCACAGTTCTGACATGTTATGGTTAACATAGTTGGTCTAATTAATAATAAATATATTTTTTTGGATTTAGGCTTATATGTTTTATTTTATGGAAAAAAGGTATTTTAATCTAAGCAGTAGGTCTGACGTTAAAAATAGAGAAAAAGATTAAATTTATTTTATTTATTCCAAAATTGACAACCCTAACCTTTTAAAAATGAGCATCACATTGATTGTGATAACAAAAAAAAGTTAGCCCAGCATGAGATTCAGATTCTATTTTTAGTAGCAGTAGACTCTAATCGGTTGATATTTTATACACCTTTCCAGTACAAGAAATTGTTGAAAGTATTTGTTGTCCTTTTCACCTTCAAAGATTATCATACATATACTATATTCATTTTATGCTTGAGGTAAAAAAGTAATATAGTGTAAAATTACTTATTACACAAATAGTGAAATAGTGAATAGTGAAATTCTGAATATTTTATATCATGTGGGAAAACTTCTATTTACATATTTATTTTTTTTTGTGTAGAAATCAATAGAAATTTATGAAAAGATAATTATAATAGGATGGAGAAGCACATCATAAAAATATACAGGTAAAATACAAAACAATTGTATTTTTATTTTATTTTACAAAAAACCTAATGATTGCATTATATAAAACTCACTTTCTATATATCTCTTGCTCCTCATATTTTTTGTAATTTGTTTAGTTGTATTTTTTATATGTAAATTTTTTAATTAGTAAATTTACAATAAACCTTAATTATTTCAAATAATATATTAGGTTACTTTGAATGCAATCACAAAATAAAAAAGTTATTTTATTTTTATATAAAACATAATTGAAAACATTGACATTAATGATAAACTGCCAAATAAAGTTAACAATCTATCAAAACTTGTACGGGATATGTTGGAATGAATGTTATTAGAAAACATGACAAAAGCTGGATAACATCTGACATTAACACAGCAATAAAAGAAAAAAACAAATTAATAAATGATATAACTAACAAAAGAAAGAAATGGATTGACCAATGTATCCCTGTCAAAGAATTAATAAAAAGAAGAATTCCTAGATTGAGCCGAATACTTTAGTGACCCCAACAAAATATGAAGAGTTTTAAAATCACTCAATGGAACACAGAACAACAATCACAAAAACGACCCTTTAATTCACAACAACAAAGAATTCTACTCAGCAAACATGTTTGTCAAACACTATGCAAATGCAAGCAGATTAATATTCACAAAAACAGAAAGAGACAAGAACAGATAAATCAAGAAAAAAATGACATAGATAAGGGATGCTTAGATTTTACCATACACAAACTTAATGAAGCAATCAACAGCTTCAAACATAAAGGAGCACAAGGAAATGGTGGTTTTACACCTAATGTTTCAACAAATCATGGAACACTGGATTCAGTCCTCAATCTTGGAGAAATGCCATCATAGTTCATATCCTCAAATCATGAAAACCAGCAAACAAACTAGATTCCTATCGATCAGTCAGCCTGACTCCATACCTCGCTAAAACCCTTGAAAGTATAATTATTAATATCAAATAGACTGAATTACACGATAAAGAAACATCACTGGATCAGTGATGACCAAGCTGGCTTTAGAAAAAATGAGATCTACTGAAGACCAAGTGATCAAAATATCTCAAATAGCCAGTGACGGATTCCAAAGCCCAAAAACTAAAAGATGTATTATTACACCCCTCGACTAAAGTAGGGGCTTTGATAAAGTTTGGAGAGCAAACACTCTCATAACAATGGTTAACAAAGGAGTACCTCCCAAATATATCAAATGGTTAGCTGTTTAGAAAAAAGCAAGTCTCAGAATCGATAATGAGACAGGCAAACATGTAGTGATACCTTAAAGATCTGTACTGTCACCTCTTCTCTTCATATTCTATCTAAATCCAGTAAGAGAAGCAATAGCAAAAAACATTACTGTTAGCATGTATGCACATGACATCGCTCTTCTTACAACTAACAAAGAGAAAATCCAAGCTGCAATTGACATTAAAAAAAGCTAATAAAGCCAAAGACAAATGGAGTACTGAAAACAAACTTGAACTCAACCCATCAAAATGTGAAGTTTCCATATTTACAACTAACACTTTTGAAGGCAAATGAGAACCAATATAAAGGTTAGAGAACAACAACTGAAGGTCAATCCAAATCCAATATTTTTAGACATCACATTTGATAGAACTCTCTCTTTGAATAATCATATAAAAAAAGTCAAAAACAGATTCAGAACTGTGCATCAAGGAACTGGGGATGGAAACCTAAACTCATGCATAAATTCTTCCTTTCAATCATTAGAAGCATCATAGACTATTGTGGACCTAGTTAACAAAATTCAACTTGAATGACTTCAAAATGAAGCACCAAAATATGTTACCAGAGACCTCAGCACCACACCCCCTGACACTTTAAGATTTGAAGCTAATGTGCCTTCCTACATATCCAGAATAAACAAAAACAACATGTTAGCATTTGAAAAATCACTTAGAAAAAACAGAAACTGAAATTACATCACTTGAGCCAAATATCAACAACATACCAAGACAAGACATCTCAATCTATACTAAAGCTCCTTGGACATAGCTCTTGGAAAACCTCCAAAAAGCTTTGCAATAACTTAACAAAACAAACAAACTCCTCAATGACACCATTAGATACAATGACTCGAAAAACATATGATTATATCATATACTCTGATGGGTCTGCTTCTAAAGATACAACAAATGGAGGAGGTGCCATTGTAGTCACAACTGGACACCCAGGCAATCCAAACATAATATTTAGAAAAGGGGAGAAAGGAAGAATAAACAGAAATAGGCACACTCCATCTTGCACTTGACTGGATCAAAAAATCAAAGAAAAGAATAATATTCTCATATACAGTGATAGCCAATCAACACTCTCAGCACTTAAAAAATGCAGTACAAAACAGACATCCACAACACCAGGAAAAAAACTTGAT
>JAUZNC010009961.1:0-31553 GCA_034780395.1 Vannuccia rotundouncinata | reverse complement strand
TTAACTCGGTTTCTTTACTTCTGCTGTCAGAGCATTTTTTCTATTTTGGGCAAAATGGGATTTCTGACTGTCTTCCTTGCTTCTGAATTCTGGCGGCAGAGCGAACCGCATAACTAAATCAATAATGCTGCCAGATCTTTTTACCCATTCTGGCTATCTTTTGCTTCTCGTATGATATAGCTAGCTATCCACTCGAAGCAGACACTTGGTCATTTATCTACGAGTAAGTACGCCTATTAAACAGAACATTTTAGAATTTTATTAAAAGTCGTCTGTGTTGAATACTTTCGATTATAACTATTAATATGGATGCATATAAATTTTTTAATGACTATCATTATGTGAAATTAGATTTTTTTTTAATTTTTAATATAATTTATTTTCAAAGTTATATAATTTAGAGTAATATACATATTGTTAAAGTTACTCCTCATTGTAACAAATTCAGCATTATTATCATAATTAAATATATCCAGGCTAACTTGATCCGAAAGAATCTCGTCAACAAAGACCTTCATATTAAATCCTATGTCAATCATCCCCGAACTGGAGTCCTTAAATTAATCATTAATATGAAAGCTTACCCAAAGCATCCCAGAGAGCTGTGTTACAATCATTTTAGAAGCCAATTGTTTTCAATTATTTAAAAATTTGCACGTAGTAGATTATGGAGTTTCTATTTAAATTACAACTTTTCATAGCGTTTTATCTCAGTCTGACATATTACTTCTTCGTATAGGAAGGACTCTACGATCAGTTAATTTAATTAGTTTAAATATTTTGCTGCTCTAATCGTAAATTTTATTTATTTAATAATGTTCAAATTTTCATTTGTAATTATTATAATGAGTACTTTTAGTTCATTTGCTATGTAATGTATAAATTTAATTTTATAGTTTTTAACGTTTATATTTTCTTTCTTATCTGTAATTTTGAAAAATATTCTTAATTTTAGTTAAAACTTGTAATAAATATGTGAAAATCGATATATTATTTATTATACTATTCTGAGTTTTCTTTAATAAATTTAATAATAGTACTTGTAGCTGTTTATCCGTCTTAAGTAGTTCCTGTTTTTGAAATCAATAATTTGTGATACATTGTATATTTAAAGTATGTTATAGACAATATTATAATATGCAATATTTTCAATAATTTACATAGCTTTCATTATATTTATACTATCATAGAATCAACATTTAAACTTAAATGTATGATTGTAGTTAAACCGATGTAATATATGTATATTATATATTATTTAAATTGTCTAAACATTTGTGTTATTTCTATATAATTCGTAATACTAACTAATTTCTTATTTTAATATTAAAGTATATAAAGATATCAATTTAAATAGTTATCAATTAAAATATCAAGCATGAATAATCATAATAACTTGTGAAAAACTTTAAAATCAATCAATAAACTTAGAAATTTTTATTAATATAATAATATGAGTTTAATAAAAATTTGATTAATTAGTAAATTCGAATAAGATTACTGAATACCTATTGTTTTTTGTTTTGTTATTTGTCATACCACTAACACAACATAAGAACCTATTCAATGAGATAAGATTTGAGATCATACCTTCGTAGTATGTAGGTTAGTCCGGGATCTCAGACGGTTTTAATCAAAATGTTTGATACTTTTATCAAGTAATTAATATGATCCATGGTATGATCAATAATAGGTATGTATTACGTTGCAGAAATTGTAGATTATTTTTTTATGAGTGTTTCCATATTAAGGAATAAGAGAAATTTCTATGGTTTTCACCCAATTTTCATGAAAATGTAAATTTTAAAGAAAATAAAGATGTTATTCACACTTTTTGAATAAATTCTACATATTACATTGAAAAGTCATACTAATCATTTTCCAAAAACTTATTACTACAGCCTATTTTTGGCATATTTTAGCTTGAGAACCAATATTAAAATGTTTCTTGAAAATATTTAGTTTGACTTACCCATATTATTTTACTGAACAATTTATTTATTATTATGAACAATTATTATTTAGATGAACAAAATTATATGCATCAATTTATTCAAGTGTGAATAACATCTTTATTTTCTTTATAATGTGCATTTAAACGTTGGACTTTATCCTTGTAACTTTCCGAGTTATGCATGTGGATCAGTTGTAATCTTTATTGAATTGAAGACTTTTGTTAATAATTGTTTCTCTTAATCAGAATCGCTGATTATAAATAAAATAATATTTAAAACTGTTATTTGACTTTATAGTTTCTTGACTAATTTCTATGGCAATTGAACACCAAGAATTTTAAGAAATTCCTAACTGTTTATATATATTAACACCGACTGGTTTATATTATCACTGAGGCTATCTATCGGGGAAAGTGCTTATATGATTGATTTTTTCAAGCCTTTGGCTTCTATAAATAATACCTGGCTTAGTCCACAAATAAATTTAAAAATTCGTCGTTTTTTATAATTTTCAGTTGCATAGCTAATTGAAATATTTCTTTTTAATCACAAAATAAATTTACTAAAATAAAAACTTGAAAGGGACCTTTATCGTTCCCTCATAATTATATTCTCAGTAAAAGTGTAAATTGTCATATAACTATGTATTATATCCATTGTTGTCAAGACAACGTCAAACAGGCAGGGAACCACGCCTGTATTTGTCCAGCGTCGCATTTAAACTTTTATTATTTTATTGCACAGCAGTATTTACGAATAAGTTTTGTTTCTTGAAATTTCTCTACCCTGTATTGTTATTTCTTGGGAAACGCCTCTACGTTCGTTTGGATAATAATTATCGTAAAATAAAGAATATAACATTAGAGAAATTCTTTCCTTGTTTTTTTATTGCTGCAATTTGTAGTTTAAATTTGCAATTTAAATTTATAACGTAATAATTTACTACTTGTTCGTTATTTAAATAACTATCTGCTACTTTTATTAAACACTCTGGAAGTTAACATCCCTCATTTTTAATCTAGTTTCTTGTGAATAACCGTTTTTTTTAATAGCTTTGAAAGAGTGTATTGTGTAAAACAAGGGTTCCCATTGACCTGGAATTGTCAGGGAATGTAGGTCTGCCTGGAAAAGTGAAGAATTTTATATGCGGTCAGGGAATTTTCATTGTTTATTACATGATAAATATTTTTGCGTAGTATAAACAATTAGTAGAATATAACAAATGTTTCTATTATACCCGGAAAATATCAGGGATTTTCATTTGCCTAAATGAGTGAGAACCCTGTCAGGATATAATGTCCATTATAATCCGAATTAATTTACTTTTCATAATATATATATAACTATTAGGTTTTTTCATCGTAATATTACTAAATGTTTAAATAGACCTGATGAAAATAGGCCTTAATAATCAAATATCTATATTGTGATTTTTTTAAATAACTAAATAAAAAAGCTTCAATTCACCGAAATTGTTGTTTGAATTTAGAAGATTGGAAATATTATGAAACAATTTTGGCCAAGTATAACTACAAATTACCGCGACTATATAAACGACATTTTAGTAACCATGTTTCTTTTACTAGTGCTTAGAGACATTATTTTGTTTTTGTAATGAACTCATAAGAAGTATTCATTTAAGCGTCTTTCTCTCTCTGTCAGGTTCACGCGATACCTTTAAGAAGCAGCTGGGTGATGACATGTGCCTACGCTCCGTCTGGTAACTTTGTGGCATGTGGTGGTCTTGATAATATCTGTTCGATATATAGTCTTAAGACTAGAGAAGGCAATGTACGTGTGAGCAGGGAGCTACCGGGACACACTGGTTACCTATCTTGTTGCCGGTTCATTGATGATAATCAGATCGTTACCAGCTCTGGAGATGTCACTTGGTGAGATTTCTTGTTATCATTGTTGTAGATTGCATATTACACTATTTAGACTAACTTCAAGTTTCACAAAAATAATTCAACTAGACAAATAAATAAAAACAATTTTAATTTAATTTCAAATATTTTTATCGTGAGATCCTTTAAAAAACTCCAGCGTATGTTTTTGTTAATCAAGCGACATTATTAAACAATTGTATGAATTTTGCGTTTCAAATGTTAGTTAAATTTTGCCATTATGGATAGATTAATTTTATTTATAGTTACTATTGTGACTGCACTACAAGAATCAGTTTTAAGTATCAATAATAAAGATCCAGAGATTTTTACAGCTGAACTAGTTTTCAGACACTTTATCGGTGTCAACCGTCACTTGTATATTTTGCGGTCGGTTCTTACAGTGGTATTGTACATTAGTGGCATTGTTTTATGGTTCATCAATAATTTCGAAAGGTCTATTTTGTATTTCATTAATAATCCTTCAGCTGTTTCATTTTGTTTTTGTTTTGTAATTTTGAATAAATAATTTTTTACATTTATTACGGTGTCTTATAGTTTCTTTGAGTCAACCTATTGTAATGGAAAGGTATTTTTATCGAAGACACTGAAACTTGTTCTTATATTAAAAATTTCAGTATCAATGGGTGCATGCAGCCTCTTTATTAATATCTAAAATTTGGATTTCCTATTCCATTTAAAGTCAAAAAAATTTCTTTATAAAATTTAAAGAAATGTTGCTTGTTTAGGAATGATAATAAGGAGAAAAAAATGGACGAGACATTTTTCAAATTATTTATGCTTTTCATTTATATTTTCTTGTAGAGTATATTATGTTCTTTTATTGAACGACTTAAGGTGATGCCAGTGTTTACCTGAACAATGCCTATATTTTCAAGTTCCTAAATGTGTTATCTTTCGTTTAGTTCATTGGTGTTGCATTTAAATATTGCTATGTGTTATTTGAAAATTGAACCTCCACCTCTTAAAAGTCTTGAAATAAAAAAAATCATTTTTACCAAAAATCGTATTGTAAATGTTGCTTGAATAATTGTTCATAATAATATTTATTCAAGTAGCAATTGATTATTGATTTTTCTTAAAGCTACACAAATTTAATTACATTTTTCAACGTATTGCAAAACACCTCAATTTGCTTATTATGTATCAGTATGTATTATATTATCACATTGACCACAAAGATGTTAATATTACTTGTATTGTTATAGAAAGAATTTAGTGGCCTCAATAAAACACTTCTATCTGGATAGCTTAATTAATTTGTATACCGTACTCTACCTCGTAAAGTATAGATTGTTTGTTCACATGACATTCCTGTTCACTCTTAACAGTGGTCTCTGGGATATCGAGACTGGACAGCAGGTGACTTCCTTCACGGGGCACACGGGAGATGTTATGAGCTTGAGTTTGGCTCCAGACTTTAGGACCTTCGTATCAGGCGCTTGCGATGCTTCAGCTAAGGTGAGATCTACTTCTACATTAATCTGTGTTTATCACTGATTACTTTATCTATTCTGTATTACGAACAATCCATAATAGATGTAAGTTAACCTCTAGCTGCCAAATGTCACTGTACTATAATACTGACATAGCTGTATATTTTCTCACAGTGTGTTATTACCATTTCAAGCGGTTGTGGTATACACTTAATTCGTGGATTGTGTTTCTGTATCAAACTGTTATAAATTTAGACGCTAATTTAATGTAGTATGAGATTTAATCTTTGAACTCTTCGTCTGAACATCTTTAATACATTGTATTTCTAAACAGTATAATTCAACTGAAAAGTAACAATTATTCTGTGTCACGTGAGTTGTGATTCTCTTAATATTGATAAGATTATATTTAGATTCAATCAGAAATGTTGTTTTGGGCATACTGGCGCAGTCTGTTTTATGGAGTCGTCGGTGATAGTAGCATCATCTCTACAAGGATTGTTATTATTGATCTGGAGAATAGGACGGTTTCTCATGTCTCTATCGTCGTTCCCTCTGCACAACACTCGGATTGCTCGGCTGGCAACAGTTTAATTTCGTCCCTGTCGCTTCCACACGCAGGCAGTACGGCTTCTCTTCTCTCTTCCCCAGCATCCATCCATTCTTCTCTCTATCACACCACCAATACATAGTTCTCCCATCTAAAAAGTGAGACGTGGGTTCTTTCTACGACCACCCCCAGCCATACACTTTTCCCTGTCTCCCTTCTTTCTATACCCTGGAATCTGTGGTTGTCAGGCTACTTCCTACGCTCTGATTCTATAGAAAGCCAAGATATTGTTTCTCTCCCTCTTGCTATGACAGCTTCTTCCCTATATGTGTATCGATCAGTAAGTAGGGTTTGCTTCTAAACTTACTCTCGCAACGCTAGTTGACGTCTCACTTCTAGCTTCTTCTCCTTGTAACAAAACGCCACACTCACATAATGCAAATGGATGGATGATGATCATAATGCCAGCGAGTAAAATGATCAATTTCGAATTTTAGAGTTTCACTCTTATGACATTGTGTTCTTCACCCGTCCTTACTACTTTCTGTATAATAGTTGTTCCCTTGTATAGTGTGTCTCTTTGACAATAGTCGTATAGACACTGATTAACTGTTTGTGTTGTCAAGGTGTACTTTGCCTAACAACCCAACATGAGGAGAGAAAGATAATACATAACTGTAACATAATTTAGGCGAACTTACTATCGAATATTTTTGTTTGTCTTATCAATCAACTCCAAGAGTTATAATTAGGCTGAGTAAAGGATGTCATTTCACTATCTATGAATCTTTTTTGGCTAGTCAGTTGAAAATGTTGACATATGTATAATAATATTTATCAATGATATTGCCGATGTTGACGTCAGCACAATATTTTGAGCTATTCCCCTCCCCTGTTTATGTTCAATTTTAATTATTCCTAAAGTATAAGAATTAGCTTTAGGTATTAGAATTATAATATTTATATCTTTAGTCGATACCAAAACATTTGTCTGTTTAGTTAAGCCAGTTTATCATAATTTATTAGTATGATTACTTAAGTATAGTCTAGCCTACAATTCTTTTTTTACGTACTAAAAAATAAATATACAATTTCCTTATCTACTATAACACTGAATTGAGGTAATTATTAGAATAGACCTAATTATGTTGTTACATTCCCTTACTGTATTGTTGCGTACTGCTTAATATTCTAAATTAATAACTTTTTCTTGTAGAATAATTTGTTCCCAATTATCCCTAAGACGTGTCTTATTAACACTTAGATGCGTGCACTGAGGAATAGTCTCTGGCTTTTCTATCATTGTTTTGATTCTTATAAACACTTACATACTTTGTGAGAATATTTTGTTCCGAGTTATTTTCGGGACTTGTTTTTGCTAATAATAGAATTGTGGCTGTACATAATTAAGTTTAGAGTATGACTATATCAAGCATGTCCTCAGATTATTATATAAGTAATAAGCCTGTCCTTAATAACCTAATTATTATCGTGCTATTTTTGTGACCATTTTATATTCGTTCATTTAGAATTTATTGTATATTAACATTAGTTCATTTTTTGTTTATTTGAGAGATTCCTAGTCTTATTTAATTTCATTGATATTTTCGCATATTCTGATTGGTGAAGTTTTTGAACATTTTCTTTTTTAGCTGTGGGATGTTCGCGACGGACAGTGTAAGCAGACCTTCCCCGGCCATGAGTCGGATATAAACGCGATCACGTTCTTTCCTAGTGGTTTCGCCTTCGCCACCGGTTCTGACGACGCAACGTGCCGTTTATTTGACATACGAGCAGACCAGGAAACTGGGATGTATTCGCACGATAACATTATCTGTGGTATTACTAGCGTCGCCTTCAGTAAGAGCGGCCGACTGCTCTTAGGAGGTTATGATGATTTCAACTGCAATGTTTGGGATACACTTAAACAGGACAGAGCTGGTAAGCTTGGTCATTTTCGAATTAGGTTGTTTTTTATATTCTAATGTTTGATTCTATTTCGCGTGAGTTAAATGAGTGGGTTTGGTTATTATAGGTTCCTTATAATTAATGAAACTATTATATTATGTAAACTGATCATCTAATACAAGTATAATCCTATTAACTAGTATATTGCTGTGCATTGAAGAATAATGGAATATTCTTACTCATGTTTAGTTATTATAAAATCAAAGGTATAGGGACTATAATTTTTTATATTTATGTATTACTACTAATTATATTTAAGTAGTATATTTGTTATTGTTTAAATATGATAGGACTTATGCGTAAGAGTTGTATCTAGATTTTTATTAAATTTCAATTTCTGGCACGATAAATTCTCGAAGGTTATTGAAAATCTATAATTAGAATCTAAGATATTGTTGAAAATAAAATATGATTAATTTTTTAACGTTATGTTCGTCAGCAATTTTTCGATAATTATCGATTTCTTTTTCGCTCTAGTGTTTTTATTGGTACTAGTAGCATACTTAGTAATTAATGTATTTTTATATGAATTGTTATTATGTATTTTTACATGAAATAGGGATATTCTATACCCAAATATTTTTCAAAAATATCTAAATAATATGTAGATACACCTTTGTAACATTTTCTTCTTTTTCATTATTGCAGGTGTTCTCGCTGGACATGATAATCGTGTTAGTTGTCTTGGAGTTAGTGAAGAGGGTACCGCTGTATGTACTGGATCATGGGACAGTTTCCTACGAATCTGGAATTAATTCTCCTATCCTATCCTCCCAACAATTAACTAGACAAACTACCATCAAACTATTTAATTATCTACGTATACATACAACACAAAACGGGTATAGCCCGGCTTTCATTTGCCGCCCACACCTAACTTGTGTTGAATAAATATTACTATTGAATAACTGACAACATTAACCAATTTAAATTTGAAAAAATGCGACACTATTATGTAAGAGTGACTGGCCGCCAATGACTATTCCAATGACTGTTGGCTTCTTTCTAATCAATGGGGAAAAGTGGGTGAGAGAGATGGGGATGACAAAAACAATACCGATTCCTGTGATGTCAAAAATAAGGCTTAAATTAGGACAATTGTTTGTGCATTTTTGTGTTTATTGCCTCTTAACTTATTTAATTGTACACTATTCCTGTGTCGTCTCTTTGCATTTAGCCGGGAATCCATTCTGTGCAAGATGTCCAAGACCGCATTCATCTAGCATCCTATTACATTGTCTTTACCTCTCTCACACCCAGATCGTGCCGCCTTCGAAAGAATCATAACTGTCTCATGATTTTGTTCGCTATTCCCTCTCTCTATCTCTCTGGCTCGCTACATATATACACCACATGCATAAATTATGTTTTGAACCAACATTAAAAGGACAACACCATGGATTCTTTTCATTATTACTATTGTTGCATATTAAACTCATGCTACATAATAATATTATTCTATATCTTACAACTATTACTACTGTTTATTACACTACTTACAAGAGGATAGTAGTAATATTGTCGTAGCCAAGGAATTATTGGTGTGTTGTGAATCCCCGAACAATCGTGTGTATTTATTACCTTATTTTTTATGTCCCCCCTCCCTTCCCCCCTCTCGACCTAGACATACACTTTTATTATACTATATAAACATAATTTGCCTGTCATGCTTATAACGCTGTTTATGCCGATTCCCCAACTTCCTCTATATAATTACTAACACCTCTTGACTTAATCACCCGATACCATATTGTACCACTATCCCCTAGCGCTGTATGCAGCAAATCATGTTATTGAACAGTATACAGTATATCGTGAGTGCGCGCGAGACCCCATCTCTATTCTTAACTTGTATAAAATGAGCCATCCAACCACCGCCTTGACAATAAAGCCCAGCTATATAGTATTTATCGATTTGTTTGACTGACCGATTTATTATTACTATGTATATCTAATTTGGTATGATATATTATGGTGAAAGACCAGCAATCAATATTCTATCACACATACAACTTACTACTACATACTATTATAGCAACTGGCCAGATTTTACCGTAAACATCAAGATGACAAATTTGTATTGTCTCCTATTGAAATGAAACTATGTGTTAATTACTGTGTTTCTCTATCTTTCTCTGTGTTTGCTTACTGTTTGAATAGCTTTAAAAGGCCGCCCATCTCTCTCCTTCCTAGTCATGCAATATCTTAGTTTAACTAACTATTTAATCGATTGGTCCGTCGCGGTATTTATCGCGCTCCATTACTAGCAATCTATTGTTTTTATCGATCTATGAACTATCTATATAATATACATAATTATACCTCTATATTATTATCTATGTATTTGGTAGTCTTTGCACAGTTGAGCGATATTGTGTTAGCATATTATTCGGATGATTTTACGCCATTTCGTTGTGTTCTTCTTTTGATAGATTTAGTCTTGCGTGGACTGAATGTCTTGATTGAGTTGAACTATGAAGCTTCGTGCACTTAATAATAAAAATACAATACGTCTTTTAAATACGGACTTCTTGATTTCTTGAACTACTTTGGTTTTCTTGTTTTTTATCATGAATTATTAAATATCTTAGTTAGAATAGGATTGTAAAATTACACTATACTTTATTTAGTGTAGTATAGGTAATATGGTGAATTTCATGGTATTTATTGTCGCATGCCGTATATTAATGGCAAAAAATATTACCTCAAAATTAATTGTTCCAGGCTGTCGATTTATTTAAAGATCTATATTGTATTCTTAAAATATTCATCTAAATGTATCTCTACATTTATCAATTTAGGGTATTTTCTGAAAAGTCTGGAATTTGAAATTGTTTAAAATAGTTATTGTAATTGCAAGTATTTCAATAAGTATTTATTTAAACTAATATTGCTATAATATGAATATTTTCATTATTTTATTTTCAATGTCAGGGAAATATATAACCTATTTTTTTAATTAGCGATTTTCCAAGTTTTTTTGTTTATACCAGCTGTGTAAGCCTTATAGTGTACAATACTGGAACAGAGTGTTTAATTATGTATATCATATAATATTATAATAAATGTATTTTTATTATTTAATTATTACACAAAATAAGTTATAATTGTGTTTATATACTAAATTACTAATATTACTAAATATGTATAATAAATATTATAGAATAGCAATTTTATTTAAAAGTTAAATATGTATGACATATGTTATATATCATTGAAATATAATATTTAAAGAAACCATTATAATATTATCCAATTACCACATTATTATCAAAGTATAACACAATGATGTTATACGTAGACCTATTTTAAAGAAAATTGCGAATTTGAAACATATTATATTTCGAAAAATAATAATTTAGATGCAAATTTACATTTTAGACATGAATGTTGTGTTACCTTAATTTTTATTTAGAGGTTTTAAAAATATTTTGGTATAATGGATCGAATTTTTTTTATAGATACTGGAAAAATTAACGAGCGTTTAGAATATGTTAAAAATATGCTTAATTATTAATGAATAAAACAACAAAATTGATATCCATTATAGAAAAAGTTTATGTATAACAATTACAATAATACAAATTATTTTGTTTCGATATTATTTTTTCCGGTTTTGGTATATACTCAATCATGTTTACTTATAATTTATTTATTTTTTACAAAAATAATATTTTTATATCATATTTAATAGTGAAACTATTAATAATTTTTGTTTATATTTATGAGATGAATAAAATATGATTAAATATATATTGAAATCTATTTTTCCAATATTGAAAATTGAAATAAATATAATACCTACAACATATATTATTAAAAATTTCGCAAAACTATATTATTATTTTTGAAGTATCACTAAAGTTGAATTATTTTTACAAGTAAAATACAAAGGCTGATATAATTATAGTAATTACTGTAAAATAACTTATTAAACCACATTTACAAAGTAATATAGTGTTTCAAAAGATTTCCTCATTGAAATTCTAAAATAGCCAATGATTTATTATAATGTATAGTATACATTAGGTATAAAGTATACAAATATTGTCAATAATATAACGACTAGAAAAGTGAAGTGACGATCGATGACAAGTGTAAAATAGTATTTACCCTATACTGAGGGAAGATATTCACCATTACGGTGATCTAATTAATAGGCCTGGAATAATTGAGGTTTCTCTTGATATTTCTGTTGTTGGAAATTGCTCACAGATAACACATATCATTTATGGTAGCGAAACTATAAAATTGATGTTCTGTTGTTGCATCACTAGACATAGTTGTGATTCCGTAGACGTTGGAGACTTGGAAGACTTTGACTTTTTTGTATGTCTCTGGCGATTTGATCAAGCATTATTCAACCCTCCTTCTTCCCCGGTGTTTACTGCGCTTAGGTATGTACTGATGCTTCTAAAATCCATTTAAATATGTGACCTAGTAGCCGTTATCTGGCTTTTTCTATTTCAATCCTACCAATGGAGACAGTTTTATTCTGCATGAGACCAAACGGCTTGTCAATACCGAAACTTTGTTTGTCTAAATAAACGAATAAATTAGTGGTCTACACATCCATTTTATAGTTTTGGTTTCAATAATTATTTTGTTTTGCATACGTGGTATTCGAAATATTTGAAAATCTGAAGAAATTGTAATGCCAAATTACTTTTCAAAACCTGAGAATGCTCTTACAAGAGCAGAAGGTAAGATTTTGTTATGAGTTGTAGTATATATTATGATAGATTACTAAGCTATTTCAGATATAAAATAGGTCCGTACAAATTTCAAAATGTCTTCCCTTATAATTAGATACAAGTGTTTAAATATTTTGTAACCAAATTTAGTCAGAAATTTTAATTTTGACATAGAAATGTCAGGGAAAAAATTTCTAAAAAGACAGCCATATGTAAGGCTAAAGTGTCTTATCTCCTGCAGGGTCATAGTCTTAAGTGTTGGGGAGCCCAGGAGCCCCCTTAAAATTCAAGTTAACTTTATGAGCCCCTGCATATCAGGGTAGCCACAGGTCCTTTGAGGTCCTTTCAGGGTGTCCATGTATACTCTAAATTTGCAACTATACTTAAATTTGAGATTTTCCCCAAATTTTTTATACTAAAAATGGTAATCCTGTACTTTAGTATGATAAATTAAAAAAAATATTTTTGATGTTCAAGTGTGGTGGAAGGAGCCAGTTCCTGGGTCTACAATAATGTTGGTTTAAAGCTTTGTTTCAACTTTTAAGCTTTTGATAATCAAATGTTTCCAGGACCCCAGCATCCATATGAATTGCATTGAAAATATGTGGATGCGCGCCAAAAGGAAATTATGACGTCAGTTAATACAATAAACTATTCTTTTCATTTTCTATAAATTATCAAAAGCTTAAAAGTTGAAACAAAGCTTTAAACCAACTTTATTGTAGACCCAGGAACCGACAGAGCCGGTTCCACCACACTTGAACATCAAAAACATGTTTAATTTACAGTGCTAAAGTACAGGATTACCCAAAAAATTATTATTTTTACACAATATTTTTGAGTTTCTACATATTTTTAATTTATAAAATTCCATTCTATTTACAGGTTTAATTATTTAATTTTATTTTTTGAAAAATTCTTGTACTTCTGATTATGACTCAAATGAGTTGTTCAAATTCATTAAAGAGAGATTATCCACTTATATTTTAGAATTGGGTATCTATATTATTTATGTTTTTTTATATAATTCAATCTGATTCTACTGAAATTCAATCAAGTGATCAACCAAACCAACTAACATGGATTGATTAACAATTTTTGATGAATCATTGAATAACATTTAACAAAAGTGCCAGTTAATAGTATCCAATGCTATAAGACATATACTTACATAAGGATACATCTAGTAGACAAATACACATCATTCATCAGTATTTCACATGATATAATATAGGATTGTTTTCCTGTGTTTATTTGGCCTTTACATTTTTATTACTTCACTATGCTCTATACCTCCTATTTCTCATTAGAGACCATCCTGACCATCTACATACCACATACTATTTTATCCTCTCTGTGCTCAGCAGTTTTAATCATTCTGTCTTGCTGCTTTCCATGCTGGTTCTATGGAAATCTTGCATTAGAGTATTTGTTGCTATGTTAATTTCATCATGTATGATAAATAAAAATCTATATAAATTATTAATTTCAACCTTTTTGAGTAACAGGGTTCCTACCACTCCTGGATATCTCCTAATTTCAAAAGGTCCTTCTGAATATCCTGGATATCTCCTGGATATTTAACATTACCTTCATGCCAAGTTTTTAACCACATTGCTTGCAAACTCACAATATCACTGCAAATTGGCATTACTGCTGTCTATTCAGATTTTATTTAAATAATTAATAAGTTATGCTGTTTTTACTCAAATTGACCAATGTTAAAAAATATGCTAGAATTACAGTCATTAGGTAGGTGCTAGGCAAGATCAGTATGATCACAGGGTAATAGGCAATCCTGGCATGGCAAGCTGTCATTAGGTAGATTTTACATTATATATTTTCTTATAACTAATCAATTTGGATTTTCTTTTTATAATAACTTTTTTCTTATTTTGTACTGTGTCACTGTATTTATACAATAGTAATATTTGTTTATTATTATTCTTAATTTAAGATGCCACCAAAATACCATTGTAAATTTCAAACAGATTGGTTGTATCATATTTGTCCAGATTGGCAAAGCTGACTTTGTCCTCTGCCAGATAATGAATGTTGTGCTTTCTGAAGAATTTGTAACAAAAGTTTTGATATTGGCAATATGGGTAAATCAGTAATACAAAGCCATAAAAGTTGGATATCCAGAATATGAATCCATCAAAACAGTCTAACATTAACATTTTTCTTCAAAAGAAAATTTCACACTGAAGTTACATCAGTAGCTGTATCACTGACTGCACCTTCTTCCTTAACATCCATCACCACACCCTCTACAAGTCAGAGCACTCTTGGTACAAAGCATGTCATCCAGTATGAGACTACAAGAGCTGAAATAATATGGGCATTAGACTGCATAAAAAACACAGGTCTTATCATTCTTCAAATGACCAAGGAAATATTTTTAGAGCCATGTTTCCAGACAGCTCTATTGCAGAGAATTACCAAATGGTGGAAGATAAATTGTCCTATGCAACTGTATTTGGATTGGTACCACACTTCCAGCAAGAAACCCTTACTTGTATTAATTCTGCACCAGAGTTTTTGATATCATTCGATGAAGCCCATAACACTGTCATCCAGAAAGGTCAACTCGATCTGTGGGTCAGATATTTTGATGACACTACTGGGCATGTTATTTCAGAGTATGTGGTATGTCTTTTAAGGGCATGCCAGAGCCCAAAATTTATTAGAAAGTGTAGCAAAGGCATTCACTGTGGTCAAAGGTTGGAAATGCAGAAGTTTATCATTTATATTATGTAATTTATAGCTTTCAGGTTCATTTGGTTCATACTACCAAATTGCTTTGTCATTGAATATTCCTATATTATAATATGTAACATTTTGTTTTTTTGTTCTAATGGATTTTTTCAAAATACTCCTGTATATTTTTTTCTGGTGAGTCAGTAGGAACTCTCGAGTAAATAGGTCTGATAATATTAAATAACTAAAATTTGTGTTTTGTACGTTTTATTAAGGTGCAAATTTTAAAAAAATGTGCTTGAATATACTCCAATTTTTTTATGACAAAACATGGACACCCTGTAATATTTAATCATTACACAACACAATAAATGCCTTAACACATATTTTTAGTTTTGAAAACTTTGAATTATTCAAATCTTAAAAAACTTTTGCAGCTTTGAGAAAAAACTATTTTGACCAAAATAATGAAAAATTTCATATTTTGAATTTTTAAATTTTGAATATTTTGATCTCTCATTTCCTGCATCAGTCACTATTTAAAAAAAATAAAATTAAAAAAAAAATTGCCTTGACAATTTGATCTTTGTAATACAAAATGTTTTGATCAGTCTGATTATCATACTCTCAAGTTACTAAAATCTTTGGTTTTAAAGAAAACAGACATATAGTGGAGAAATAGGCCATAAATGATGTTTCCAACATTTGAATAGAAATAAATCATTTTCAACTTCGAGCAGAGTTCCTGCACATAAAAAATAATTTATCTTCTGACTGTAATCAGAGTGTTACAGATGTATTCAAACATGTTTGTAAATTATAATATCAGTTGGCCAGAAAAGTATATGTACAGAGTGTATATGCATAATGAAACTGCTTCTGTTCTTGGACCCCTTGAAGCTCTGCATCCCCTCTACCTTATGAAATTATTTTCATATAGGCTTATGCCACCTGCCCCGCTGTACCCACATAACATACATTATGTACACAATATGTGGGTTTCTTTTAATTAATGAATTTAATCTGTAATTATATTCTTAGCTGCATTTTTGGCATATAAAATGAATATTGTTTCTTCATCTGTGGATGTCTTTTTCATATAAATTTTTGACAAAATAGAAATGGGTATATTTAATAGCATGTCAGTGGCTTTTACAGAATGTGTTAAGAGAAATTATTATTATATTTATAGGCACTAATTTTGAATATAAACAATACTATTGTTTATAATGAAGTTTATACCTTTTTACTTCAATAAGATTAAATATTGTGATATAAATAAAGCTTTCTTATTATTTTCATAAATATTGATTTGACATTAAAATTGTTTTAATTAAAAATAAATAAATAGTGGTATTTCAAAAATGATAATGTAATTTTCCTATCCTTAAAGTTAAACTGAAGCTGTGTTGTTAACTCTTAAACACTATTATAATGGAAATAAATTGTTCTACCATTAATATTTTAATTCATTCATTTAAGGTTTGAGTTAACCCACTTTTGTATGAAGTTAAGCATAGAAAATACATAAATGCATAACATATGGTTTTGAAAATATAATTTTCCTGTAGTATTATTATTATTAATATTAACAATTATAACATTTATTTATAAATTTGTGGCCCCTGGTTTATAAATTTCATAAAAGTTTATGAAAACCTTGAAACCACCAATTATCTTTTAAAAAAGATAGGTAATTATTTTAAAAATACCCATTACTTTAGTCTATGGTTATAACATACTGAAATATATCATACATTCGGATATAAAATACTCTTCTGATGGTACCTTGTAGGTATGTTATAGTGGGATTGTACAGTTTCACTATTTTTCAAATTTCAACCCTTTTTTATTATAAAATCTTTAGACATTGTATTAGTATCTTTGCGGAATTGTCCTAAAGTCCTGGTTCATTAATTTTGAATTACCATAAAATTTCAGAACTTATTAAGGTGGATAAAAAGCAATCTGCTTTGGAAGTTCTTTCTGATGTTATGAAATCAAAGAAGCATCGACAATGGCAAAAAATACATGAAGATATTATGATGAAGTTTGTTGAGCTATGTGTTGAGCTGAAAAAAAGTGTTCAGTTTAAGGAAGTCATTCATCAATATAAGAACATTGTTGTTCAGGTGAGTAAAGCTTATATCTCTGTATAATAGCTAGGTTCTAAGTTTTATCATTTGCTATATTCTAGATAAATTCGAAGTCACTAGAGGATGTTGTCCGAAAATATTTGGATTTGGCAAAAGAAAAGACTGAAGAAGCACGACAGCAATCTCATTTGGCTGTTCCTGATGTTGATGATCTTGAAGTTCTTCAAACACCAGAAAAGTAAGTAGCCTAGTTTTTTTATATACAGTGACTAAAATCTTTAGGGATTTTGAGTGTGCATTTAGTCAAAATAGTCTATCCATTAAAGTTGCACCCAGCTGGTTTCAATTTCATCTATTTACTTTTTTACATTTTTGCAGACTTTTGATGAGTGCTGTTTCTGGTGAAGGTGCACAAGATCGTTCGGATCGTACCATTTTGACACCATGGTTGAAATTTCTTTGGGAATCCTACCGTCAGTGTCTTGATTTGTTGCGAAATAATACCAAGTTTGAACGACTTTATCATGACGTGGCCCAGCAGAGTAATTTTTTTGTTGTAAATTTTTGTTATTATGTTTTATATACAATATAGGGGTACCACTTTTTTTATAGCTTTGTCCGGAAATCCAACTTAGTGGTTTTTGAGGTATTTTAGTTGGGTCTTTAGATTTCATTAAAATATAATATGTAAATGTAATACATTGTCGTAGATCTGTCTATAATAAATAATACGGATAGTGTAATTTGATATATTTTTACAAACACCATAGACTAGTTTAATCACTTATCAAAACTAAAGTTAGTGAGGAAGACCTGATTTATTATTTGTGGCATTTAAAAAAATAGAAATTAGGACTTTAAAGAGATGATTGAAAATTGTCATTAGTCTTTGTATAAAATTCGGTCTAAGATTTATATACTGTTATGTAATCTGTTTTTTTAATATTGTTCGAAATACGATATTTTTTCCTTTTTATAAATAATAGGAAAAATTTGATTATAGATTGGTATAATATTATGTTACAAGCAATTTATAGCATATTTACCCGCTATCTTACTTACCTGTTTTTGATTGAGCATTGTCCTTGGAATCACCTGAATATATTTTATAAGTGGAATTTCTTTTTGCAGCATATGAATTTTGTCAAAAATATGGACGAAAGACTGAATTCAGAAAACTTATCGATATTGTAAGTACTGCTCAGTTTCAAACAATACATTTTGATGATTTAAAATCTTAGACATGAAATATGTTTCAATTGCACTGAATTAATTTTTAATATCGTACATTTCAGTTGCGAAATCATTTATCAAAATTTCAACAAATCCAGCAAAACCCTCCAAATAACCAGAATAGTGTTAACCTTAATAACCCTGAGACACAGGCTCTCCATTTAGAAACCAGGTTGAAACAACTGGATCATGCAATGGAGTTGGAGCTTTATATGGTAAGTCTTAAAAAATATCAAATACATTTATATATAAGGTATATTGAGTTAATTATGTGATTTTAATTTGTTGCCATTTATATATTATAATTATGCTGTTAATAACATGTAGGATGCCTTCAAAACCGTGGAGGATATTTGGAGTTTGGTTCAACTTTCGAAAAAACCACCAAAACCAAGCTTGTTGGCCAACTACTACAAGAAGACTGCACTTGTCTTTCTCAAATCGGGCAGTCAACTATTTCATGCGGCGGCTTTACAGAAACTTCTACTTCTCATTCGTGATCAAAAGAAATCTCTGAGTACAGAAGAGTTGCAGAGTTTGGCATCAAGAGTTCTGTGTGCAGCTCTAACAATTCCTCTTCCTCGTGTTAGGGAATACACCGATACTCAACTGGAATCTGGAGAGATATCAAACGTGGCCAAACAAAAGATTCTGGCTGGCCTTCTAAGTATGTTATTGCTTTCGATAGGATAAATTTTGTTTCAAATAATTTTTTATTAATCTAGTTATATTCTCGTTTTAGTTTATAGTGGACTATTTCTATCACATACCTTACAGCTAACCCTGGTGGAAGTAATGCTGGTGTCCCTCCCACTCGCCAGAGTTTGATTCGGGATTTGGTCCGCAACGGTGTGCATCAGTTGGTTTATCCCGAACTCATTCAGCTATACCAGAACATGGAATTGGACTTCCATCCACTAAAGTTGGCCAAAAATACTGCCTCTGCACTCGAGTTTATTCGAAATAATGATGATTTAAAGATTTATACCGTTTTCTTCGAGAATGTGTTAATCTCCAAGACTCTGTTACAAGTGGCACAAGTATGAATCAGTCTGTTATTGCTATGAAATGTTTTAACATTGTGACACGTTTCAAACTATTTAATTTGTCTAATTGAAGGCGTGAATATACTTACTTCAATGTATTCATTAATTTTCATATCTAATTCATTACAGGTTCACTTAACAATGGAGTTCAAACGATTTGCTGATCTATGTCCTTACACGGACTCTTTAAGGCTAGAACGGGCACTTGTCACTCTAATCCGCGATCTCGAACTGCCAATTCGTTTAGATCATCGTCGTCAAGCGATAATTATGGATGTTTTCTCTGATATGGGTATATCTCAGCGTGAGAACAGCCCCCTGGTTGCTTCGGGAGGAGGACCGGAAAAGTTGGCTGGCCAGTTGGTACAACTTGGCCACTCGTTGCAGAAGGTATTGGACATGATCAAACCAGAAGATGTGGAACGAGACGAATGTAGGAAGTACACTATCAGTGCATACCACAACTCAGCAGCAACCAGTCATGCTAAGAATCTGCAGCGCAAGAATACCATTGAACAGTGGAAAGAATCTATAGAGAAGTTGGCTTCTGATAAAAAGCGGGTAAGTGTATTTAGTTTTTCATATTAAAATTATATACTACTTGCCTAATTATTAATTAATATATTAAATTTATAAATTATACTTTTACAACTTGCTTTAAAAATAGATATTTTCCAATGTGTGGATATGAAATTTTTAATTTCTATTAATTTAAAGGAAGAAGATTCGAAGCGCAATACGGAGCAGCAACGCATAAAAGCCGAAGAAGAAGAGCGACTGACCAAAGAATCGGAGGAGAGAGAGCGCACACGAATGGAGGATGAGAAGGCTCGATTAAAGAAAAAAATGAATAAGGAACGGTACAACATGATGAAGGCTACCGATGTTGGCGCTAAAGCTTTGGAAAATATATCTGAAGATCAAATTGCTAATTTTGATCCCGTGGATCTCTTTCAACTACAGGTTTGTATAAAATATATCTGTTAGCTTAGTATAAATTTATTTATTGTAGGATCAGGTGTTATTTTAAACAATTTTCTATTGTAGCTCCGTCAAGCCGCAAAACAGGCACAGGAAACTCAGGAACGAGCCCGAAATCAGAAAAAGAAGTTCGACTACTTCACAAGAGCAATGCGCCTTGAGGAGATTCCACTTCTGGTGGAAGCCTACAAAGTTGAATCCCAAGACCTGCAAAAGCACCAAAAACAAATGGAAGAAGAAAGCATTGCTCTGTCGAAGAAGGAACACACACGCCAATTGGCCGATAGAGAACGACTTAGTCGTATGGCAGAAGATGTAAAAACGTTTACAGAGAACCTCTGTCAGGAGCAGAAAAAAGTATTTCAGTCTAAATTGTCTGAATGGGAGCAAACGCGAGAGGAAAAAAGGCTCGCTCGTCTTGCTGAGAGACGTCGCGATAGAAAAAATAACCGTAAGCAAGACTATCTCATGGAGAAGAGGCGAGTAAAGATGGAGGAGGAGCGAAGACAGGGTATGTGGAAGTTGTGGAACTAATTATATTTGCAATTTTATCAATTGAAATTTAGCATAAGTCTTTGGTCCAAATAGAAATCAATAAAATTAAAAAAAATTATTATTTACAGAAGAAGAGCGAATCGCCGCCGAAGAGGCTAAAAGGTATTTGAATCTTAAAGTAGAATAAGGGATTTTTTTTATTTTTTTATTATTTTATTATTTTATTTTGTAGCATTCGAGAAGCTGAATCTCAGCCTTACAGACGTCCTGGAGCCAAAGAGTAAATATCTTATACCATTAATTTAATATATAATATTGACTATTAATTAAAATGTGTATAATTGATGTTTGGATCCTCTCGCATTTTCATTTCAGTCGTCCCGATGAAGAAAAAAGCGACGGTGGGTACCGACTTCCTAGTCGCCGTGGTCCAGATGATAGGGATAAACGACCTGCTGCTGATGCTGAGCCTACATCATGGAGACAACGGGCAGAACGCAAAACTGAGTATGTCTATTATGATTCTATTATTAGGTTTTAATGGTTGAAAATTCATATTTATTTGTTATTCTGTGTCTAATAGGGTTGGTGAGGAACGTGAGGTAGGGCCTTGGAGGCGGTCTGGATTGGCCGACAAAGAAAAGCAACCCGAGTAAGTTTTTATATTTTATTCGGATTAATATGTTCATCTTCATTATAATTGATTACATTTTCAGGCGCAGTGGGGAAACTGAAAACCCAGCATGGAGAAAAAGTGGTGTTGATCGACGCCCTGTCGAGTAAGTCTCTTTTAATATAGGATAACTATTTTTATAGAAAAAGAGGTTTATCTAATCATATCATTAAATCGTTTACATTTATCTGCAATCTATTTAGACGTGAAGGCGAATCACAACCTTGGAGGCGTGGTGGTCATACAGATGAGAAAACAGAGTAAGTTTTGACAACATAACTAACATTATGTACTATTTAAGTTATTTATGTACAAATAAATATTCTAATTAAACAACATTTTAGTCGTAGTGAACCAGCTGGTGGTTCATGGCGTACTCGAGGTGAAGGAGGCGCTGATCGCGATCGGTTACCACCAAGAGGGGGGGATCGTGATAAAGGTGGTGATCGGGATCGTGGATTCGATAGAGGTGGTGATCGGGATCGTGGATTCGATAGAGGTGGTGATCGGGATCGTGGATTCGATAGAGGTGGTGAACGGGATCGGGGATTCGATAGAGGTGGTGAACGAGATCGGGGATTCGATAGAGGTGGTGAACGGGATCGAGGATTCGATAGAGGTGTTGAACGGGATCGGGGATTCGATAAAGGTGGTGAACGGGATCGTGGATTCGATAGAGGTGGCGAACGGGATAGAGGTGGTGAAAGAGATCGATTCGATAGAGGTGGTGAACGAGATCGTGGATTCGATAGAGGAGGTGATCGAGGTTTTGCAAGAGGTGGTGATCGTGGTTACGAAAGAGTTCCGGAGCGTCGAACTGAGTAAGTATTATATATATTTAGTATTTTGTTTCATATTTTTTTAATGTAAATCCCATTTATTGAATGTTCCAGACGTGCTGCAGAAGATCGTCCAGATTCATGGAGGAAAAATCGTGAACTCGGGGATGACAAACGTCATGAGTATGTTCTAGTTTTAACTTTAATTACATATCAATATTTTTTAGGAATAGACGTCTAGTCCCCAAATATAGTAATGTGATTCCTATAAAAAATTTGCTTTCATGACATTGTAAAGTAAACTCATTATCAAAATAACTCTGAAATTATTGATCAATCTATATAAATACATATTCAATTACCTATAAAGTTATGGAACATTTATAACCTTTAATATTTACATTGTCATATCTTATAATTGAATTATACTATTTTATTCCTAAATCAAGCTTTTAGAAGTAATGCATACCGCTAAGTTCAAAAATGGATATTTTACAATATTACAGGGAGCCCAAAGGTGGCTCGTGGCGTACTCGTGAACATGGGAGTGATAGACGGCAAGAGTGAGTTCTTGTTTCGTTGGGATGTTTTGTTTTGTGATTGCACAAAATATTAAACTGATCATTTTTGACGATTTGAGTGTTCTTAATTTATATTTTGATTTTGCTTAAATTGATTTTTACATTTTGTATTTTGATTTTCTTAATCTTAAATACTTCAATTAATATGAATATTGCTTGCTTATAATTTCAATTGCCAAAAATTCAAGGGTTATTATTTTTAAAAAGATTTAGAATGATCCATTTTATATGAAGTTTTATTATTCAATATGTTTAATTGAAATTGAACAGGTTTAATTAATCGTATATAAAATTATATTGTAATGTATTAGAATTTTCTGTTTGACTATTGGGTGATAAATACACAAAAGTTTTGCTCTTTGAACTTTTCCCAACATTTGTATAATATAATTATTATCGAACTGGATTATAAATGAATATTGGTGTACGCCTAAACCGTATTTATAATAACAATATCATTAACAACTAATTTACAATATGTTGTAATAAAACTCGTAATTTCCAAAAAAGTTTTATTTTTGTACATTATATTGAGCTGTAGATATTAATTTAAATTTGTGTTATTTTATCTCATTAATTTAATTACAGACGGTCAGATGCTGGGGGTGAGCGGGAAGGAAGCTGGCGTTCTCGAGCGTCGGCCAATGCATCAGACGAAAAGAGTGCTTCCCATGCACGTCGTGATCTACCCGCAAGAACATCGGAACAACTTGGTTAGTACACACATTACACACTTTCCATTTAGTTTTACGTCTCATTTTGTGGCTAATTTATCAATACATTATCTAAATTTCATTATGTAATAACGAATTTTTATTCATATAGTGGTTGTTATTGTGGATTTTATGAATGCCGTATTAGGTAATCTTTTATATTTACGTATTGTATATTGCCACTTTATTTTCAACGTGACGCCCTATAAAAGTACATTTTATCGCACAAGACAATAGTCATACTAAACATTTCACTATTGTTTATACCTGTCTATCATATGTTGAGTAAACAGGAATAACAATGCCGCACAATGGTCCTCAGAATAGATCATCTGTGAAACTATCGGAAGACATTATCTTACAAGTCATGTGCTTTAATAGTATCACGTGTTTCATTTGATACATCAAACTGTTTATTTCAGTCCAAAATTAATTTCCGTACACACAGACTGACCCAAAGTGATATTCTGTATCCGTATTAGAGCTGATTAAGAAGTGTGTAGCATACATTCTTGACACACTTGGTGTAATATTAGAATATGACGTTTTCGGTTTTGTAGTCGTAGACTATCCGGACTAATTTTTGGTTAAATGTAAAATTGCTATTTTGATTGTGATATAGAACAATAATTTCCATAATACTTGTCGTTTATTGTTTATAAACTATTTTAATCAACATATTACTTAAATATTACTCATTTAAAATTATATATGTATTTTTTTTTAGACGAGAAAGACCCAGAAGGCTGGACCACTGTCTCCAATCCAAAGAAGCGTCATTAGTGAATTTATAGAGATTTATTTTACCAGACATTGTAATAATTTTAATTATTATTTTTGACTTCATTACTATTCTATAAATCAATGATATTGTTTCTGATTAAAATTAAATGTTATTTATGAATTGGTTCTGTGTCTTTTTAATTTTGTTATTAATGTAAAATGTTTGTGCTTTACATGTTTTAAATTTGTGGAAAATGTTTACTTCCAAGATTTCTTTCGCATTTCATTTTAATACGAGAATATACAATTAAATGGGGTGTATTCTAGGATGTAATCAATATATAATTTATTCTAACGTTTTATATATCCAACGCTATTAATCGAACAAAAACTAATCTAGACAACGAGATATTGGCTTTTACGAGCAGAAAGCTAACATAATTCATAGTATATAAACTACCATTTAGACTTATTCTAAGTTTGATAACTATATTTTTCTGTAATATCGATCATTTGTTACGCTATAAGTGTAGCCATATCATTATCGCTACGAAAATATAAGATGTTTTTAGAAAAAGTGTACTTTCCTGAATCGAATATTTAGAAATTCGAAGACCACTAGTACGTTTATATAAACGCATGTTTTTTTTCCGTATTTTTGAGGTCAAATGTATCGTTTTTCAGAATCGTCCAAAACTGTAATAAAATTCATGTCATGTGGGGTGAGGGTTATCAACATTAAAAGTTTGTGAAAATATCTTTTAAATGATATATAATATAAATGGTTGTTGTCACCTGCGATAAGTTCACAAAATCGTACACATTTCAATATTTTCTCATTGATATTGCAAAAAAAATCGGGGGGCTTCGCCCCCTGGACCCCCACTAAAATCATTTGCTCGCTTTGCTCGCAAATAATTTCCGTATTTTTTAAATACCTCTAAAATCATGCCTGTATAAAGTACGTAGAATTTTTGATTAAAAATTTTCCCACTTTTGCAAAGTTCTACGTTATTTCATATGACAAACGGGAAATCCGAAAATATTAGACTTCCCAACATTTAGGTATTTTAAAATTTTTCACAGCAAAATATTGATATGTTAATAATATAATCAATATTTTTAGCTTAAGTTCCTCAACAAATTAAATTATCTGAATAACATTTTTACATCCGTTATTTTCGAAGCTTTATAATTTGGAATGTATAGTCAATATATTTTTTACTATTATTTAATTATAACAGAGTCAATATTTATAAAAACATGTCTAGTTATTTGAAGGAAATGTGTTAAATGATTGGTAAATACTAGTTACGACATTAGTTATAAAATTTCGCTCTCCTGATATAGTATTTCTGATATGTAAATTCCAATCACTGACATATTTCTAGTTGCAGTGCTTATAGGATTTCTTTCTCTCAATTTGTTAATGTTTTTAAAAGGACTAGTTCAGTAAACAACATAATCGATAATTTGAAATGGACTTTATTCTGTGACACTCTTGATATTGTCGATCCGTTTATCTAAACATTCTGCATGTATGTCGGTATATAATATATATAACAAATATTCTTAAGCCAAAGTTTTTTTCTTACTTATATTGTGAGAAATATTGTATAATTCATACTGCAGGCATGGGTAGATATTTTTATTTAACGATACAACGTTTAATATATTATAAGTACATAATATATAGTTACGTTTCGTATTTTTCGGTCAGATTATTTTTAATACCGTTCTAATCTACAACGTAATTTCTTTTTTTTACGTTATAGACTATATGACAATCATTCTAATGTTCCTGCATAATATCATAATTAACCTATATAATAATATGCACAACTAACATTTGCGTGAACTGTTTTCTAAAAAATGCATTTGATCGTATTAATAGCGTTATGATTACACATTTGGGGTAAGTAAAATCTTTTTAAGATAAAAATTTCGATTCAGCACGTCCGTAATCAATATAATGTTGATATATATACAATATAATTCTAGTGTATGACCATATTTAGAAATTATACCTACATAAAAAGTAAAATAAAATTATTTCAATATCTAATTAGTCCTAGACTAATTTCAATTATTGTATATAAATTTCAATTGGCGAAATTGAGATTTATATGCGCATATAAATTTCAATTATTGTATATGTACTTGAATTAAATTTAATATTTTTGAATGTGATAGTTGATTTATAATTATTACATATGTGATATAACAAAAAGCTAATTTGGAGAAAGCACCCAACATCCGTATAATTTATAAACCTGCCTTTATAGGATACAATTAATATATAGATATATTTTATTCTTAATATGAATACATAAATAATAGATATTACAATTTTTGGTAATTTAATTTACATAAAGGTCGATATTTTGATAAATAAATATTGCTTTCAGGATCCCAAAAAACATTCGAACCTATATATGTCATCTGGCCCCAGCCAGTTTCTAGCAGAAAAATGCCATTGTTTACAAACTAACGAATGGAAAAGGCTCTAGCGAGGATGACGGAACACCTCATAGACCCATTGTGGAACAGAACGGATAATATAAATATATAAAACTTATGTTTATACACAAGTTTTTGTTCGCATTCTTTAAAGAAAATTTTTTTTATTTAAACTTCAAAATGCAAGTATTTTTTTTAAAGTAGTCTATTTCTCAAAATTCATAGATTTTATTATTCACTGCTGTTCAATAAACGATTTTAATCAATAATCTTTTTTATTATTGAAATTTAGTATATTATAACTGTGTTAAAAATCATAAATCGAAATTTGTTACGAAATGACCTATTGTAATTGCATGTAAATTTTTTATTTTGTAATATATATTATATAGATAATTTTAAATAAACCGTATTTGTAATTACACAATTATTAAATATGCTTATTGCGGAGTTTGTCAGAGAGGCACATAACAAAAATCTTCAATAATATACAAAATTAGCTGTTAATTTTATCACTGAGTCTTTTTTTTACATTTCAATTATTTTGTATTTGTATATTTTTATTTAATATACAATATTATATTATTTTAGAAATCTGATGACATATTATTTCTATTATTAAATGTTATATTTCTATTGTAATTCATTACATAATTCTAATTGTGGTTAATTAAAAATAAAACATGGGACTTTATTATGATGCTTTCATTTAATAAGTTTATTTCTAAAACAATTTAATTGGACTATTTCATTTAGTTATACACTATAACATGTACAATGTCCAGTCAAATCTAATATCGTCAGAAAAAAATTATCACAACTTAATATGAAATTAATTAACACTTGAATAAGTTTGATTGGCTTAGTCATTGTTTTTATTTCTATAAATTTATCAACACACGTCTGATTGATAAAATTTTATTCTATACATACATAATATATCTGAAGATTGTTTTAACTAGCTGAACACGCATACCATTTAGCAATAGTACACAATATATACCAAACAATGTCTGATACTTCAGTAAAGGACGAAGTAAGGTTTCAAGACGACCTCCCGAAAGTTGTTATAGACAGCGGAAGCTCAGACGAGGATGACGATCACAACAGTACGTTCAGTGATCCCGAGGACTTCGAGAAGGTAGACCGGCCGATGCGAGAACGATGTGAACAAGGACGCTCTAAGAGCTTGCCCAGTACAGGAATGGATATTGATCGTCCCAAAATCCCCAGACAACGAATTAAAAGTGAAGTTCACAGAACCGACTCTCGAAGAACCGATCTTTGGAAAAGTTAGTCAATTCTTTATTTAACAAGATAAAATTTTAAAAAATGAATTGAATGTTCATATAATAGTATAATATATTGTTATACAATTTCTAGAGTGTTCAATTTTTTAAAGAAATGTACTAACATAGTATAATAATAATATATTTGATAAATCGCTTTTGATCGAATATACAATGTATATTGTGTTCGACTGACTATAAACCATAACAAGTTTTTAATTCGGGTTTTGAGGATAATTTAGAGAAAATACTGATTGTTTGAAAAGTAAAACTTTTGAAAATTTGTTTTTTAAGTTTATGAAAAAGTTTTCCGTAACCTTTTTTAGTTAATGTGAAATGTTTCCATTGATATTTGATATATTATAGTGTCATCCTTAGATAAGGTTCATACGTGTTCTGCTTTTGCTGAATTTTAAATAAAAATAAGTATACTAAAGATATACGTAAAAATGATGGATCAAATTGTAAGGAAATAAGTTTGAAAATTTTGAATATATTATCTAGATATATATATTGCACTTTTAATTTGACATAAGCAACTTTTTATCGGCATATGCTAGCATGTCACCGTATTGAAAACAGATACCACAATCCATTTTACAAACTGAAATCATCATTACTGACAAAATCATTTCTGGTCAGATATTTCCAGTTAGCTAACGTATTTTCCCAGGTGCTATTTTTCGGGATTGAAGGTTAGGATTTTTGGGTATTAATTACAGTAGTAATACGTCTTTAATACAATTTTTAGTGTTATTTATTGTAATAGTTATCTTTCGGAAGTGTCAGAAAGAATTGTATATTATAAATTAAATAGGTAACAATTGAATAATCAACATTTTGTAGTTAGTTGCGCGGAAAATATAAGTTAATTATGCATGAGGATGTAGCCCACTAACTTACAGCTTTACTCTATTCACATAATTATGCGTCATGTTGCTATCTATATGATCAAATGGTGTCTTCATATTGATTATTATAGGGTGACACACACACACAGACATCACATATCGGTATATAAGCCAGCCACAGTCTAGCTGTGATCAGTTTACAAACACATTACTCGATAAGCTGTTTTTTCTAAAAATAGTCGAAATTCCAACGGGAAATCTCTTGCTCAAATTGTGTATTCGAAGTTATAATTCTAAAATATAACCAAAGGTGATAAAGCTTTTGAAGGTAAATCATTCAGTTTATATAATTGATTTTAAAATATTCTCTATATTTTATAATACTCAAGGCATGAAAAAATAATCAGAATTTTTCTCAATAAGCTGAAATATAAAAGCTATTTAAAGTTGTCGACTATTATCACAATATTTTAAATTATTAACATCTCGAAATTGTGTGGAATCTGAACAGAGTTGTGTTTAATGCCATGATAATCGTAATTATTAGGTGATAATTTTGCTGAGTGCCTCCGACATATGGAATACTATTAAGGCAGGAAATTGAGGCAATTTATTTGAATCTATTTATAATATTCTCAGGTTTAATACTTTAGGTAAGAACAAAATGGAAGTTAAGTTATATTGTTGAGGACATTCAATGTATATAAATCCAATTTACGCCTATACATATATTCTTTGTTAATATTTAAGCTTTATTTTCAACTTCGAATAAATTTAAAATCAAAGAGTTGAGCAAGCATGTCTTATGAATTAGTAAATAGTTTTCTTTTAACTTTGCTTTTAACGATGTAATTGGTGTGTAATTGGATATACGTATTGGATTATAATATTTTCAAAGCATATAATAATGTGTAATTTTCTTGAAATAGTTTCCGGCTATAAGTAAAGGATTTTTACATTTTTAATATCTAGAATTTCATCATTTGATTACCTAAAATTCCAACTTATCCATTCCATAGAAGTATTAAGGTTTTGCAAATGTTATTTTGATAAAACATTGAGCTGTATTATTGTACATATTATTGTATCTTAACACCAGACTGAAGAACTCTAAACCTTGTGTAAACGATGCAGAGGGGTTGGAGCCAGAAGCAATAGCTATAATATAAGCATTTACCGTAGTGCCGTAACTACAGTCATTAAGTACAATTGTCACAAGAATTCATTGATTTTACGGAATCTTTGTCTTAAAAAGTATTTATTATAGAGTATAGGGCGAGGATTCGTTAGCAATTGTCTTCTTTAGAAATTTTGTATGCTTCGTAATGAACTTATAATAATTTCATAAATTGTATACATAAATTATCGCTCACCAAACTGGCCCCACTAATTGCTCCTTTGCACTCTTCTTTCCAGGTTTTTTCCTCCGTAGAAGTTCTTCTCTAGACAAAGACCTAATGGGTCCGGAAACACCTGCTCTCACAGTGGAAGGATATCAACCACGTCTTCTTCAGAGACGTACTTCCTCCGAACCAGATATAGCGGACGGCCGTGACGAAAGGCTCACTGAACTGATGGAGATCGGACGAAATCTACGCAATGTCGGTGACTTAGTCAATGACGAAATGCCCGAGGTAAATACGAATTTAGTGAGCTAATTTAAATTCTACGTATCGGCTTTAACACGAGTCTATTTAAAACCAATTTATATAATATTTTACCTTTATTCATTTTTTTTAATATTTCAGCGTTGCCGAATCCAGCTTTCAAGTTGGATTGAGAATCACCTTTGTTACTCCATTTCCTACTTTATTCGTATCGTAGTTCGTGGAACAAACAATCGGCTGTAACACCTCGAAAATTATTGTCAAAACAATCAGATTATAATAAGCAGTGCATTTTGTGGGAGTTTACATATCATTTGACGTATTCTTGTATATTAACCTTATTTATATTAAAGTTTAGATTATTTGTACAAAGTGTTCATATTGTAAACATTGTTTGTACATAATATATTATATAATTATTTAACAGAACTGATTATCAGATTTCCTATTTATGTGTGCATTCCACCGCTAACAGTTATATCATTTGTGATTTTTCTATTTGTGTAAATAATATAAACTGCATTTGTAATTAAAATTAATAATTTTACGCAATTCTGAACGCATTGAAAACATCAAATGTATTTATTATATAGTTAAAACTATTTTAGTTCATATTTCTACATTTATTTTTGTTTTCTATATTTTGTTATGAATGTGAAATAAATTTTTTAATTGATTTCTTTACTTTGAACTTGTAATTTATTTGATCGGAAATACAAATTAGCAATGTTATTATCCTAATATACAGGGTGGCGCAGAAGTTGTTATCCCCAGTATGAAATAATTAATAAGCGTCACCTCGCACATTTTTATTAT
>JAUZNC010009950.1:0-31573 GCA_034780395.1 Vannuccia rotundouncinata | reverse complement strand
GCACACCCTTGAGGACATCAGACAAGCAGCACTCAACCGAAACACATGGCGCGACCTATGCAGAAACTAATGTATTTTCTCTGTACCTATTTTTGCCTTCCGGCTTTATTTTTCAATAAACCGACTATTTATTTTATTTATGTACAATTCTTCAGGGCCCTAAACAAAACGCAAAATTTTTCTATTTATAACTGAGCGACATATTATTATATAAATACTGCTTTTTTCCCAAATATAATTATGTATATTTCCTCTTATTCATATAATTTAAATGAAGGATTGACTAGTAAAATGTATGCTACCAGATTTTTTATATACCTAACAGGGATATTTTAGATTCATGTGCAATTATCACTCAAGATATGAGCAACGCGATGTATAATTAACGAAATCTTATATATCTAGTATAAATCAAAGATATTACAAACAATTTTAATACATTACTTTTAGATCTACTTCAAGCAATGTTTATGAAATAAATTTTTAAAAATTAACTTTATTGCCCAAAAAACCATTTTTGTTAATAAACAAATTTCATTTTGTTGTAAAGAATTGTTTTCATAAAATTATCGAACTTTTTAAAATAAAATCCAACTGATGCAATAAAAATATTAATTTACATTTTGTGTAAAAGTAACGAAAAAGGGTCTAACCATACAAAAAATAAATAAAAAGACGAATGGGTTTATAATTTAATAATAGTAATTTAACTTATTTTATTTAAAATTTTAGTAGACAAATTTAGTGTCTACCCAACATTCCATATTGTAAAAGACAATAGTAAAAAGTAGCAAGCATGGGAAACATAGTAGAGAAATTCCAACAAAATTGGAATCATTACAAAATCCAGTAAATCATTTCATATTAACTGGCATGATTTTTTCATAAAATAAATTATATCATAAGTGTATCTGATAGTTCGTGTGTGGTAGTAATGTGTATTATTAGTCAAATTATTGGGAACGATTATGGTGAATAACAACATCTTTGAAATCTGTAGGAGGGCACACTAACAGAAATCGTGTTGGTTGTGCGGCATATAATTTGTACAGTCCTACCAACACATCGTGTCTACCAGTTAGCATCTCCTTATTCGTTAGATGACAAATAACAATACGCGGCGATCTGGTCAATTCGGTGATAGGAGGGGCAAATGGCAGTGCTATATTGCTCGTGGTGGATGTGTGCACCAACACCAAGTCTATTGAGGAGTTAACAATTTCATTCCACTTTTTGTAGAGTGATGATCCATTCTCCGTAGATTGCGAAGGAAACTCAGGGATAGAATGAACCTTTAAACCGCACTGTTTTATAGAGGCTAAAATCGAATAGACAATATCTTTTAAAACGAACTTAAAATGAATACTCTTAGACTTAGTTAAATATATTTTGAAATGAATGCTTTTTCATAAATAATAAAAACATAACTACTTTGTCTATAATCCAAAACCTTTATCCTAATAAATTGAAGTGATTGTTATAAACCAATAAAAGAGTATATCTTACATCCAATATTATTTAAAGCATCCATAGTATCAGTGAAGCAAATAATTTGGTCATTTGGTTGACATTGTCGATATAAATAGATCATATGACTTGTAAAGAGTTCTGAACATTCCTCCTCTAAAATAGCAAAAAAAAGTGTCAAAAGTACTCACAATTATAAAATTTAATAATGAATTACGGGAGTTTGGTATCATAAATAAATGAAATCTTTTGCATACCCCAGTGGTCCCAGTAACCGTTGTCCAGGGCCATTTCTGCAAAACTCTTTTGAACCTCGGTCAATCGAGTAAGATCTTGAGAGAAGGAAGCTCGACTTGCTTCCACTTAAAAGTAATTGAATAAATAAAGTTATGGTTCTGATATTAACTTAGGAATACAAACAAAGCAAAATCACTTTTCATATTGTACATATCTCCGCGTAGGAACTGATGAATTAGGCTGGTTGATTCGCTTTTAACTGCACAATCACGCGCTTCCATCATCAATCTAAAGAAGAAAAGATAGCACAAAAATTACGATGTTGTCACTATTAAAACAATACCCAATTGCAGCTCACCGGTCGCGGTCACTAACGAATATCCACTCCAGAGTATATTTACAATTGCTGTGGTCAGCAGGAAGTTTCCCCTGAACAGAGGACAGCGAAATCTCCAAATGAAGACCAGAATTATCAAGCACAGAGCTCACCACCTGACAATGTGCCGAGAAAAATGTCTGCACATCACCTTCCATTTTCGTCCATTCACCTTCTTCTTGCTGTTCGTCTTCGGAGTCCGAGGAGTGGCTACTGGAGTCACCAGACGGTCCCAACTTGAATAACCTGTCCTTGGTTATTTTGTTCGCGACTGGTAACGACGGTGGAACCATCAGATGGATACAGAGGAAGTCACCAAAGATATTAGTGGAGAGGACGGGACGATTAAGGTAGGGACACAGGAAATAGGGACGTTGAGTCAAATATGCGGGAAGCAACAAAGAACCGTGTGTGAGGGATGAATTGTTGCCAGTCCAGTTGATGTCAACACCCACCATGCGCAGGTTCGGCTGTTCTACAGGGAACACTGACCCAGAAATCACAGATTTTAAGAGTTTATTCTGAACATCGAACATGTCTCTACGAGAAACGGCATCGAAAAATAAGAACGGTTCTCGAACGTGCTGGTGGCAGATAGGGATAAAGTCTGCTAGCCAAATGGTGTTGAGGTGTAGAGAGTCCATAGATCCTCCACTAATAGAAGCTTTCAACACTGCACCCTGTACAAGACTAATGACTATCTCTCCATTGACACAAGGTTCGTCTCGAGAGAAACCGGTCAACTGTTCCGGATTAACGACTGGCATAGCTAGGGAACGCAGACTGATGTCATGGAGATCTCTGTCGGAACAGCCATTGCTAAGGGAAGTAATTCCAGCGGTAGATAGGTGCATCCAATCTTCAGGTAGAATTCTGTAACAGAACCGATGGGGTTTTGCATTATGCAGAATAGACTTGGAGGAAGCGATCTTAGATTCGGGAACAGAATTATTCAAAAAAACTATACGCTGTGGTGTTGAAATGTGATTGGCATAATCGAGTGAATCAGTGGGATCAGTGTGAGAGGTGTGAGGAGAGATCTTGTCGAGGGGTAAGTCTACCGTGAATATCTGTCTCGAAAGGTTGTGGCAAACGATCAGATGTAAACCGGAATCTGGTCGAATAGAATGGAACACAACACGGTAGAGGTTAGAAGGGAAACTCATCCTCGCTTCATATTCCACAAGTTGACGTTTACGGTGGAGCGCAATAGTAGCCAATTCCCATTCCTCTTCCATATCTTGAATGAAGAGATCCAAGTCGTCAACCTTTTTGCTTTCTTCCATGGCCATGGCGTGGTGAATCATGTTCTGTACTATCAAATCGATGTATCGTGACAAGGGACGAGAAGCAGGACACTCGACGAGTGGTGATTTCGCTTTATTACGATTTTTTTCCATCCACACAGAGATTGGGCTTTGTAGTAGATTGAGTGAGTATGTGGTTAATAAGAGAGCGGGGGTCACGTTCACATTCGTAACCAGGGGCAACAAGGTTTGGGCAGAGCGCTTTTGAATGGCATGAGCAAGTTGAGGGAAACAATGCTCCGTTACAAAAACTGAAAAGGCGAGTGTCGTAGTTTTTAAACAGGAACATTTTTCACCTAAGGTACATTTACAGAGGAACTCGTCGTTGGGTGCGAACCAATTGTTAAGGCTTATATGACTTTCGGCAACAGATTCATTCGCAAGTCGCCATAATTCCAGGTCTGATTGATTAACGACTTTAGGGCCCATGACAGGACACATCTCGTAGTGATCAAGAAGGTATTTCTTAATGAAACTGTCGGCCACACGACGCAGTGTACAGTCAACCAACCTGCCGATGGAACAATCATCGCTTTCTTCTAGAGCAGTTTGCAACCAGGACCATCCAAATTCATTCCAGAGCCAGTCTAGGGCCGTGTCCTTAAAGAAAGCCCAAATGTCCTGGGAATTGTCCTTGTCAGGATCATTGTGCAGGTCTCGCAAATGTCTATCTAACTCATGATAAGTCTTAGCCCCATGTTGAAGCAACACCAAGGATGGCTTGATTCCAACTAGCGAACACATGACTCGCCCTGTTCCTCGAATCCCCCCGGCTCGTATTGGATGTCGATCAATATTTTGTAGGGTAACTCGAAGATGGAGACTAATAGCTGGCTGCGGTGTTTCACGATTAAAGCTCCAGTCGTCTTCGTACCTTTTTTCATAGAGGGGTATGCGCGGTCTATTTTTATTGCTGGAAACACCCATTCCACGCAATGATATCTCTTCCTTGACTTCACTTTGGTCCTGAATAATACGACTCACGTCGAGGATGTGCAGGATAATACTGGGGCTGGATAAAAGGTCATTTTCGTTAGTAAGGCTGAAGGCGAAATCGACACCAGCACTATTTTTAGAGGCCCGCAGAGAGTATGTGTCCACCTGTGTGTAGTCATGACGATCAGTGTAAGAGGACTGATTTGGAGTGATAATATTGGGCAGTTGAGTAACACGGAATCCGCTCCTAAACATGGGCGTCTCAAATTGATTATTGTCCTCTAAGACTTTCGTGATAAAGCCAATAGGCCTACCACTGGACTTGTGTATACTCACATAACGAAAGAGGAAGAGGTAAACCCGTGGATTGGTTCTTGTTAGTAATTTCTCGAGACTATAGACGATAACACCCAGTTTTAAAAGTAGTCGACGATTGTACGGTATAATGGAATACATTGGTGGAAGAGTTGGATCTAGGGGATAAAAACGACTATAGTTTTTGGGATCTACTCGACACACGATGGATTGTGAACGCAAAAGTTTTCCACCGAATTGGTTAATAATGCCACATATAACCCCGTGTATAGGAACTGTACTATAATCAATTTTAACTAGAACACGGTCTCCAGGGAAACCGAGAATTTCAGTATTATTGGCAGGTAGTATTTTCAATCGACTTGGTGTTGCTTTGGGATCGTCCTTAAATAGGAAAGTTTCCCCAGTAGAAGCGACGCGTTCAAGAATTCCAGATGTGTAGTTTTCATTTTCCTTCAAACCTTTCTGGCTTATGTCATCTTTAGTATGCCATTCCATCCGGTGATTTGTGATCATAGTATTGCCATCTATTTTAACCAAGTAAGCTTTGTCATCTAGAAATATAACTGTGAAAAGCGGAAAATTAATATTTTCTAATTTAGAAAAATGATTAATGACATCTTTGGTACTCCTCTGGTCAATATCGTAAATTTCACTATCAAACGACGATGAGCCATATTCTTCCTCATCGAATGAACTCGTTTCACTCCCCGAGGAACCAGACGACGTCTCTTCTTCTTCTTCCTCATCATCGGGTGATTCTTCATTTGGGTTGAAGCTATCGCTCTCCAGTTCTACCTGCTCTGCCGCGCTAAGACTCCAGATATTGGTGGCGGTATGCACGGTTTGATAGTTGTCGACGATGGACGATTGTTGATGTTGTTCCTGTGAAGTGGCACTGGCCGTAATGAAGGTAGTCATGACAGTGTCTGTGTTGAGCGGAGTCACACTGGGCGGCTTAAACCTTGGTGTGAATTCTGGAGCTGAAGGCGTCAATGTTGTCGCTGAGATGGTTATGGGTGGTGTAAAATCATCAGGATTAATTGAGAGAGACTGTCGTGGAGGCACCATCTGTTGGTAGTGATGGAGCACTGGCTGTGGTTGAACGGCCATAATTCTGCGTCGTTCCTTCTCGGCCACAAGTTTGTTCTCCAGGAGCACAATGGCGTCCAAAGAGAGTCCAGCTTCTGGAGGTTGAAGACCCAGCTGGTGGCTAGAACAACACACAATGTATTGGCGCCATATCTGCTGGCACGTTCCACATAAAACTAGTCCTAAGGGATCCCCCACCACCTGGACTAAGGACTTGGCACGGGTTAGAGCTGTGTTGATCAAGCGATCGCTGGTGTGGAAGTTATTCTCGTGGATAGAAGAGTGAGAGAAGTCACTGTCATCATCGAAGAAGAGGTTCCTGGTGCGTACTGGACTGATAAATACTGCCCGGAATTCTCGACCTGGAGGAGAAACACAATCCATCAGTGTGAAACTCATACAACTTTAGTTACAATTAAAGCTATACGACAAACACACATAATTTATTCTAATTTAAATATCAATTAAATTAGTATCAAAGGCAAGTTTAAAACTGAATATAATATGTATGTACTTTAGTTAGAGATAAAGTCCCCATTCACAGTGTAAAGTTTGCATGCGAAACTATGTCTTGTGCAAGGTGCAATGACGTGTGCAGCTTATGACAGCGGTAACTATGGTAGTAAGGAGATTTTAAACCAACCCATTTGAAAAATGTACATCATTACTAATAGTTCATATAAACGTATACGTTTACTTTAATATTTATAGTAAAATAAAGAAAATTGCAAAGTTTCCTTTTAAAAAAAACATTTATGACAATTCAGAAGGTAAAAACAGGCATTATAAGCAATTAAAATTACTTTCAAGTTACGAAATGATAGAGATCCAGATTTTTTTAAAGATATCACATAATTCTACTTGCTAACTCACATTGCAAATGGCGACATTTAAACACGAAGTTCAAAAAAGGATTAAAACCAAATACTAATATTATTTAATATGTTGTTAAAATTTCCGTATGTGATTTGGTATAAGTCCACATTTTCAAAATAATTTAGATATGACAATTACTGTAATTAAAAAATATATAAAATATTAGAGATCCACCTATGTCATCAAAACAACAATATAGCGCATGCTATCAAAAACAAAACTTAAAACGAACATAAAACTAATTTAGTATATCAAAATCTGCAAAAACTATAGTTTTTCAAGATATCATACTTACGTAAAAAGATATAATCTACAAAATTGTTGAGTAAAAAAACCTATTATAAGATTTGAGAAATCAATTCATTTAACGACATATCTTTTGATTAACAACTAACTATTCTTTCTTTTCATAATAATTAATAATACATAAATCTGTTACCTTGAACTTGGTTAAGAATGCCGGCCATTCGCTCCACGGCTACAGCGTGCAGATGTCGATGACGCATTTCTTGACGAATCACCTTCATCTGAAGAGATTATTATACATTACTGCTACTTAATTTCATCTTGAAAGATAAAACTACTCAAATAGTAAAACTAACAAACTACCTGAGAAAAACTGGGAGTAACAACACAGATTTGGGACTGATCCCGAGGTCCCCAGTTATCAGGCCAGTCTCTGTACAACCTCTCAACTTGAAGCACCACCTGGTTAGCCTCAGCCAGATTGAGCCATGACGTGAGGTTCTCATCACGTTCCTCCCCCATGGCCGAGGAATATGGGGCAGAATTGTAGACAGAATAGATAGACAGTTGTGTCCACCCGGCAGGAACCACATCCTCCGCTTTAGAAGAAAGCACTCTAGGACCCCCGTAGAAGACTAGTGATAGGAATTCCACTATCTGTGGGCATGTTCTAGAGGGCGAGAGTTGATAGAGACATACTTTAATAGGCTAGTAAGATACTTTTGAAAATCTGAATTTTAACATACCTTTTATCGACGGTATGTTAAAATTCAGATTTTCAAAAACGTTTCATCTGCATTTTTATTTGTTGAAAATTTCAAAATATTTTTGACGCTAATAGTTGCGAGAATTCCAAGTTGATGGAAAACACCTCCACCTTTACAGTCTAATTTAAAATTATATACAACATGTGGGCGTTCACTCAGCCCATGAATAATCTAATATTGAAAAATTCAGTTGATTTCATTGTTCTTTATATAGTTATAAATAATAGTTATCATTAAGTTGCATACCTGTACACAGTGCTCAGAAGAAAACGGTGCTTAATGTTTGTTTGAGGTGACCCTTGATGATCCAACTGTAAATAGTAGTTCCAAAGACGACCCAGGAGAGTTGTATTAAGTCCCGCACTCCCTGCTTTTAAGCAGAAAACTTCAGGTGACATTTGCATGGGGTCTCCAGCCAGAACCAACCTGGTTTCACTATCCGCCATCATAATTGGGATGAGTATCTCTGCTTCCATCACCTTTATAAATTAATAACCATTGATAATACATAATAATTGACAAGGTTACGCCTTACTCATTTTGATAATCTCTAGGAAAGATATGAAAAAATATTTTATGATAACATGGAACGATTTTGAATTTTTAAAAATGAACCCATAAGTTATCTACCTGAGCAGCTTCGTCAATAAAAATGTAGTTATAGAAACCAGGATCTATTCCTTTGACATTACTGAGTTCGAGAGAAGTTGTCAGTGTTGTGACCATAACTCTTGCCTTTCTCATGTCTTTATCAGTCACTCCACGATATCGAGTTTGATCCTAGAGATGAGGCAATAATTGTGTTTTAATTGTAATTAAGATTAATCAGTACTGCAATCTATTGTAATTTCTTTTTCTGATTATTAGAATGAATTATTGATCAGCTCATAGTATTTTTAAACATAAAGCATACAACCAAATCGCTTATATAATGAAAACGAGGCAAATATACCGGTGTTAAAAGAGCATAGTTCTTCATGATATTCCAGTCAGGATGTGCCGTCACAACAGCCCGGTTCTTATAATAGAGGCGAACCACATTCGGCACTTTAAATTTGTCAAAATATTTGGTAATGTATTGATCCGCAGAACTAAAATAGTAAAACGAGATTATTTGATTGGCACTTATAGATTGATTTAGGTTTATATAAATGAAAATTAACTAACATATTATTATGTGCACATAAGAGTATTCTAGACTCTGGATTAAGTCTAAGTAGTTCAATGATTGTCCGGGCAAGAGTCTCAGTTTTACCAGCTCCAAAGCAGCCACAAACGACAACGGGGAGTGGACTAGTACTGTCTTGATGTTTAGCCAGGACTGATTTAACGATATTGAATTGATCATTGTTCAGGATACTTTGATCAACCTGTATTAAAGAAATAAAATGTAAACTGAAATGAGTCTTTACATACTGACAAGAATTACACTTGTACATCATAAATTGGTTTTCCAATTCAAATTCACAAAGCAAACTCGTGTTCTTGATTTCCGCAAATTGAACGATGTTATTGTTTTGTCCTACATTATAGAATCGGGATGTTTAGTAGAAATATTTTATATTTATAAGTACTATAGCTATATAAAATAAAAATTATGTTCATTTGAGTGCAAAATAAAAATATTTGACATAAAATAGTTTTTGAAAAATTTCTATAAATTTCTATATTATTATGTACAATGTAAATTAAGATATAAGACGTTTAATAACACATTATTATATGTCCGCCATTTTTTCCAATGCTAACATGAAAACTAAATCGAAATAATGGAGTTATACCTAACCCTTCGTGGTAGTAGACCATTGTAATAAATATATTGATTTTTCAAATATTTACGCCTAGGCGTAAATATTTTACTCCCGGTAGCAGTTTATGCAATCCGCGTTGGACTAAATTTATTGATTTTCCTCGAGTTACTAAGTAAGCTAATACCGCTTTATGAAATCGACTCCTAATGTGGTAAATTTAGATACATTATTCTAAAAAAATATTGAGTTTAAAAATGAATCGCTTACATAATCTGGACAGTCGATTTGGTGCCTTGGTAGATTTATATTAGGATACACAATAGGGCGACCTTCACGCGTCTTTGGTATAGAATCCAAAGCATGATGAAGGGTACAGAAAAAACTCCGACTTGGTTGGAATTGAACCTCACAAATTGGTTTGGAACCTGCGGAGTATTCCATCTCATTAACACACTGACGGGATAGACACAAGTAGAGATGATCCCTGCCACGAGCAGTGACATTGAATCGTTCTGCATCCACGACTAATGTTTCATACACTCTGTTGAGATTTATGTACATACATTAATATAAACTACTAAAATTTTTTCAAAGATATATTATAATTAAATATTATTATGAGTATACTTGACTTATAGAATATTACAATAACAGTTTCTTTTAAAATATGATACCAAAGTAAACAGATAGATAAATTATTATAGAATGAGATCGAGTTACTGACTTTCTACGAGAGTTTGAATCATGCCAAAATGTGCTAGTGTCTGCAGGTAGTATCCAAGCGCTCCGGACCGAAGTGAGAAGAAGATGCCCCGCTTCGGTGTCATCGCATAGACTTTCCTGAAGATCTACACGTGCAAACAGTTGACCAGGAGGTGCCCGAATATAGTGATGCACCACCTGAACAACACATTAAAAAGACAAACATAAATTTGATAACATTATTTTTGAATAAAATCAAATTTATGTTTGAAAGAAAGAAAATAAAACTAACCTGAATGAAATCCACCAATTCAAGTTGAACCTGTAAATTGTAATTGGAAATTTGTTTTTGTCTGTAAAGTTCCTCCGTTGCTAACAAATTGTGCATTTTCTGCACATAATTCTCGTGACTTAACGGGAGGAGTGATATCTAACAGAGAAGAAAACACAGAGAATTAACAAGCTGTTACTAACACCTGCAATAAAAACAATACATACTTCAGTGACCGCATCATGTGTGGCATATTGGGGATATCGTTTAATAATGTCACTTTCCAAAACACACTCAGGTTCCGCGTAACGAATTAAATCCACATTATCATCTTCAATCCATCTATTGAAAAATATAGTTCATGAAATATTACCCCTGACCTAATACAATCGAGGGAAATATTATTTAAACACACTACCTTTCATCAGACGGTACCAGGTCATGTCGTTGCATATAAATAGAACGGAGAACCAAAGGGGATGCAGATTCTACAATCACCTCGCGATGAACAAGTGTTCTGGTACCAAAGTCAAATATTATCCACTGCTTGAACTGACCATGCACCTTCGACCGAAACTCCAGTTGAATTGACAATCCAGAATGCACATCATCCGGATTGAAATGTCGCCCTGAACTCAGCAATTGACCGTAAGTGGTATCCTATAATAAACAGAAGATTTAAGAAACATTACAATGACACTAAACATCAAGTAAAAGAGTTTTCAAATACCTCGTTTGCATAACCAGGAATTGATAAATGGAAATGATGTCTGTGATGATCCTTGAACAGGAAAACTTTAACAAGTTGAAACACTTTTGAATGAACAGTAAAGATCCACTGACGATTAGCTTCCTTCTTGTCAATGTTGATATGCAATTCATAGTTGGACATGATGGATACGTTAGGAATATCCTTGGCTATCTGCATAAAACGATGGCAAGAGGTTCAAAAAAATGTTTAAACTGATGTTGTAGCAATTAATAACATTAAACAAATACGAAAAAACAAGTTTTACAAATTATGTAATATTTATTGAGCCTACAAGTACATATTTTGTAAAACGCTAATTTTTCATAATAGATAATAAATGCAACTTACAGCAGATTCTTTGTCATTTTCAAAAGCCTGTCCGAACAACTTGATCAGATCGTTAAATTCGACTTCCTTCTCCATGGCTTTTTTCATCTTTCTGCAGTCTAGTCGCTCTTTCCATTCGTCCAACTCCTCAATGCTGTGTGCAAAAGAACATCTATTCTGTTGAAGAGTCGAGTTCGAGAACTCGCAAGATTCATTGTTTTTGTGACTGCAAACAACACAAGACGAATAGCGCGATACGATTAATTTACTAATACAACTCGGTATAAAATAACAAGAGTGTTGTCACCTGGGGCACATCTTAAGCTCTCTGGGCTGTCCACCCATGGCAATTGGTGACCTATAACTCCAACCGTCCCCGTCTAACTGGGTGTTGTTTTTGTGCACCCAACTATCGCAATGTTCCTCCCATTGTCGAGTACCATACAAGGTTTTTCCGCAGGGGTCACATACATAGGGGTTTTGAGTTTGCAAGATCGACTCCTTTGGAATGGAGAAATGACTCGGCACAGCTCCCAAATTGCCGGGAGCTGCTGTGGGGATCTACAACAAAAAAGAGAATTAGTTTGATTATATTCCCTGATAAAAATCCCTCAGCTAAGCTGTCTGATGCAATTGAATTGAAAATACTTGTTTGAATGATAAAAATTACTTACAAATTTCAGAGAATAAATTAAAATGAAAAATCATAAATATTCGAATATTCTAAGAATACATGCTAGGGAAAGGATCAATTCTAGAATAGCTATTTTCTTGAAATTGGAAAAGTAATACTTTTCAATACGATATTTATTGATTCCGAGATCGCTACGCTCTCTCGGAATCAATAAATATCCTCGTATTGAAATGTGCTTTTCCAACGAAGAAATGCTATTTTTTTCCTATATTGATTTTTTATGGTCATGTCTTTGGTGACAGTATAGAAATTGGTTTAAACGTTTAATTCTGTACTTCAATTTGCGATTCATTAAAAATTGTATCTAGAAGTTTGTTGTCTATTCATTATTAATTTATTGAAATAAAGCAATTTCTAATTAAATTTAGAATCATTAAAAAGTTAACATTTCACTATTCAAGAGAAATGCATAAAACTCTTATACATATAAAAAATTTACAGTACTGGAAAAGTTCCACAGTACTAAAAAGTACTTCTTTTTAGTACTATTGAATCTAACTTTTCATAGCAACCATAGGAAAAAGCAATTATTCACCAGATATAATTTTTCCAACATAATTCTACGCATTCTTTATAGGATAGAACTTTTACCTTTGGTTGTTGACTAACAGCACTAAAGGACAGCGGAGTCCAGACAGGTGAGTTTTCTCTTGGTTGCGTTAATGTAGTGAGTCCCGGTAGACCGGTGGATGAGTGTTCAATGGGTTTTGTAGTTATGGTGGACACAGTAGCAGGGATAGGGGTAAGGGTTGGTGCTGTTGTTGTGGTTGGAGGGTTGGCACTTTGGATAGCGGTAATGTTGCCCGGACAGTGGTATTCTTTGAGAACTTTCTCCAAATCGAAAACTGTTGAACAATAGAAGAGTGATACATTATGATTTGACTTAACTTAAACATTTTATAACTTTTATTTCCTCTTATCTCATACTCTTTTTATTCCCCATCCAATTCCAGACTTGCAGTTCCACATCAGAATGCGCATGATGACAAGCATCGCCCCGTTGACACTTGCTGCCCGCCTTCTTGTTGTAACATGGTGTATAGGTGTCTAGCTTCCTCCAAGGATTACGAATCCTTTCTGCTTTAGAACTGTTGGACACACGCATGAAGATCGGCTTGATCCATTTGTGGCGATCCTTTCCTGAGCATACTTCAGAGTCAATTCCTCCTTGGGGGTTTAACTGGCCCTATAACAGAGAACACGCACCAATTGGTTAACCTTTGGGTTCAATCATTATCCTGAAAAAGATAATCATCAAATAGCACTTACTTTTCTATCTTGGCAAAGTGCACAATAAGCTACAATAGGAAATCCAAAGACCTGTTGTTTCGACACAGAATTAAGTGCAGGCGGACCGCTATTATCGGTCGAAGTGATTGAAGAGTGTGTGGACCCTCCAGCACTTGAAACTGAGGATCTAACCGCCTTATTGTAGGTCATAGTCGATTGAGTGTTGGGGTGGTGGGAGACTGGATGTTGTGGAGTTATTGGAGGTGACACCATAGTCTGCTGAGTGGTGGGATGACCTCCAGTGGCTCCACCGCTGGTTACTGATTGGCGTCGATGTGGTTCTAGCAGGTTGTCTATGATACTGTAATCGTTACCTCCATTGGCTGCCAGGACTCTGCAGAGAAGCATGATCTCTCTCTCAAGAATGGTGTGGGCTCGCAGACAATTATCCAAATTGTTGCAGCGTGGAAAGAAGTCACAGTCGACGCCTCCACGTACAGTGTGAGTGAGAAAGAGGCGAGAGGTTGTAGACCTGCCATCTATCTTAGGATCCCCTTTGGGGCCCGCCGGATTGGAACAGTGGAGCACAATCGGGTCACATATATGTTCGTCCGTCACCTTGTTATTACAAATCTGTTTGTCATTAGATCCGGTTGGCAGGATTGTTGTCTGAAAATAAATACCAAGAGTTTGGTTAATTTCTAAAAGAATGATTGTGAAAAAAAACAAAAAAATTATCACCTTATTATTAGAAAAACAGACGCCACAAATCTTAACAAATGCCCCTCCCCATTTGTTCGACAGCCAATCAGCTACATGTCTCACGCCCTCCTTTGAGGCACGCTGGGCCCCCTGTGAGTTACGATCGATAAACTCAGTTATGCCAAAGTTACCAGATTTATCTTCATCCCATAAGTCGCGTTCCTCTTCAGTGTGAGCGAAGCTGCAGCCATCCTTTATCCAACAACTGCTTAACTTCAGCATGTGGGCGCACATCACATGGTTACCATGGAAATTCTGTAAACAATGACAAGAAGAAAAGAAGAGATAGTTTAATATTTAATCAAATACAACAGCAAAGAATGTGTTCTTTACCCTTAATGGTCTTTCGCGTATTCGTATCCATTCATAACTACCCGGGGTCTTTCGGTTCTGGACAATAAGCACTGTTTCCGCGCATAAGGTGCCTACAGTCTCATGGTGATTACTTTTTACTGTACATCTGCCTGGTAGTTTAGAGTGTTCTATACAATCCATACAAACCAGCTGAGAGATAAAGAGAGTAGATTTAAATACAGCAGCAGGAATTATTAAAGTAACAACTCACCTTAAAAACATGAGTATCTTCTTTAATAAAGCTTGTCCCAGGTACGGGGACACGTACACCATTACCGGTAGCCATTTGACCTGAGTGTAATGTTGGCGTTTGTTCTGATGGATGTGATATTTGATTATTAGTATTCTGATTGTTAGGGTGAATAAATGTCAACATTGTAGAGGGGGTTGGAGGCTCTTTACTAACAGCGGCCATATTGGTGTTGTGATGTGGTGTAATAGGATTATTAGTAGTTATAGGGGCAAAATTGGACACTGTATCTGGTGTGGTTCCCTTCTTCTTACCCTTATTTGATTTTATTTCTTTTTGATCTGGAAAGGGGGGACAAATAAAAAATTCAATACTTGTGAACACATATAAACTTTTTAACTATTAAAATATTTAAACTCTTGTTAATAATAACAAATAATTTAGTATAGAAGAGTATATTTTAAAATCCACGAAATCCATGGCATAGATGAACCTAAATATTTGGCAATGAAATACAACGTGCTACAATATGGCATAAAATGAGCTTAAGCAAGTTTCTGTATAAATTAGACTTTAATTTACATTTAAGTAAATTCAAGGAACCATTTATGACAAAAAGAATTTTCAACTCATTCGACTGTTTGCGTGCTGCACCATAGAAGTAAGGAAGCATGCCAAGTGTTAACGAAAAAAATAAAATAATTACATAACAATAAAAAATTTATACAAAATATGTATCAAAGATTCATTTAGTTTTATTAAGTTTTATTTAAAGTTTTATTAAAATTTAATCTTTAAATATTCATGAAACAAAGTTACAATTAAACGTTACCCCAAAAACAAAAAATGTATAACTTATGAAAGCTATATTATATGAAATAATCAGTTGTCACATTTTACATAAAATCAATTAAAATAATTAATTGAACACCAACTAAATAATTCGTTGATAATTAATTAGAAAATGGTTGTGAGTAATTTATTGAGAATAATATTAAAGTGTTTCCATGACAACTTACCATATTCATGTTTGTTTTTATTATGTTTATAAATTATAGCTGCAAATAAAACAGCACAATACTACACGATTATAAGCCTCAACAATGAAAACAGAACTTTAAATGTTATAATCTAAAAGTTAAATTTAATAAAATAATTGCAGGCATCATAATATTAGCAAAACATACATTTATAAAAAACATGTTAAAATACTATATAAAATTATAATTTAGTTAAATATAAAAGGAAATATATTGTACAATTATTCCTACCTGTTTTATCTCCATATATTTCACGCAGGCTTTTACGTAATTTTTTTATTTTAAACATGCCCGATCTCTCTGCCTCCCAGAAATCTCTTTCCGCTTCATTATGGACATATGTACAACGAGGATGACATCCATTCTCCTCGACATTGTAGCAGAGTTGATATTTACCCTTGAATTCTGGGATCATTACATCACGAATGGTACTGCGGACTGAAACAAGTCATTACATAAGCCAATGATAATATTAAACAATGATTTCAAATAAATTATCAAATAATTATTATTTTTTAACTCAACATTATTTTTTATTCAAAAGTACAAGAAAAAATATATAAAATGTTTATTTTCTTATAAATCTGTATTTTCATGAAAATTGTGTCAAAGTGACAAATATTTCTCAATTCTTTAATATTTAACAAAAAAAAATTTTGTCACAATGCAATGCCGGAATTTTATAGATTTTTAGTTTGTTATAGTCTAGTAATCACTAGTCTATTGAAAAACGAAAATTATATGAAAAAAATAAAAAATCTGTTTTAAAATTTTTATATTTATATTTGAAAAATACATACACTGGTCAACAATTTATGTTCAAATTGTTCACCATGAAAGTCAACACTCTTTTGTATTCATTTTTGGAAGGATATTCCAAACTATTTTAGCACTGAACAACGAACTTTAGATGTCTCCACGAAAAAGAAATCAGGGGAGACAGAGGGGCCATTTGACCTCACCACGTCGTCCAATCCATTTATTTATAAATTCGTGATTTAAAAAATCTCTCTCAGTGGTTGAAAAATTAAGTCAAGAATTTATGGTTTCTGCCATTGGAAGGTCATCCAAAATAGGAACCAATAATGTCTGAAGCATTTAAAAAAGGTTCTCCAGATACATTTTGATCAAATATGATCCTATTAACTGCATTAATTCCATATCGTCGCCCATACAATCACTTTCTCTAATTTGTAAACATGAGTAGATCCATCCTATGTGCGCGGTCATAATTGTTCCAATCATAGCTACACTTATGTCAGTTCACATTGGTTTATATCGCTTCGTCGAAAAAAGCATGGTTAGATAAGTTTATGTCGCGGTGAAATCGAAAAAAAACAATTGAATATGGGAATAATAATGAAATACAAATTTTATATATTTTTCTATGGAGCGCGACTTATGCGCCACCCTTTATCTTCAGTTGGATATCGACTGGACTATTAACTAATGATTATATAATTTGAATTAAATTTTCTATGGCACAAAACGGAATTATTTTTTGAAAAGAAGTAGATTGAAATTACCTTTTGGTCCGGAGCGTGTTGTCACAACAAGAATATCTCGTCTACAAAAGTCCCCGTGAGACTTAATTGGTGTATCCAAGTTAACACACTCTTCACAGCACATAGAAGCATCATAGCAACGGGAAAATTTCTCGGGAACCAAGCTGCGAAATGATGCTTTTACAATCTCCCCTTCAGAAAAGTCATCCTGAAATTTGGATGGAAGGGAGTGCATGTTAAAATATGTAATCATTGGCAATAATCGATGCAATTAGGCCCTCATTCAAATAGTTGTTCCGAGGAAGAATACCAAAAGCATCCGTAGCAAACACCCAAAATATAACTAGCATAAATTATAAAAAGGAAACGAAGCAAAAACTAATTTATATAAGCATACACCTGAGTTTACAACAATTCCAATTTACAAAAATGTAGAACTAATAATAATAGATTTACGAAATTTCAAACAAATATAATATTCAATCCATTTAAATTAATTATCATATTAACAAAATAACATTATTTGGTTAACAAAATAACATTATTTGGTTAACAAAATATCTTCTTAAAAAACATAAAATAAAACTAAATTAAAAAGATTATACTCACATGATATTCATACTATAGGAACAACAACAAAAGCAATATACTATGATAATGAGTTATATAATTTATCAATAGAGTTGATTAAACAAGCAGAAAAATATAGCGATAATTAGTCGTGTTCCTTTTCTAGATAGATATATAATCGAAAACAAATTCATTAAACTAAAAGCATCTTTATTGAGTTACATACCAAGGTACAATGGATTAAAGTTACGCTGCAGTAAATGAGAAATAAATTATTTATACGGCGCAATTTGTGAAAGAGAAAAAGTGATTTGTTATAATAATAAATATATAAATAATCACACACTAATTACAATAATACAATAAATTAAAATATCCCAATCAAGTGAACTAAATGCCATTGTACATTGGAATGAGATTAATGCAAAATGATCATCTGTTGAAGTTAAACTACAAAAAAATCCAGTTTTCGAGAAATTTGAAAACTAATGACTAGCATGCTTATTTTATAAATAAATAAACATATTTTATCACAGATTTGGAGAAATGAACACCGACTATTGTTTGCTATAGAATTTAACTAAAAACAAAACAAATATTTTTAATAAAAACTATTTTATCAGACATTTTAAAATTATAAGTTGTTTTGGCACTTCCGTTGAATCAAATGGATACTCGTTTTCTCGCTATTGAGTATTCTGGTTTAAAGACTATAATATGCACTCACTGCCTAACATATGCTATTTAATATTATATATAATAAGTATAAGAGTTTTGTTTGAAGAGCTTACTTTAATTAAACATAGAGAAATGCACTTTCTAATATTCTTAAAATTTTAAGTCTAAACTTACCCACGATTCAATTCATAATACTATATCCAAGTAAAATAATGAATACGTTGAAAAGGTTATTGGCACGGTCCTATTGTTATGAGTTCTTAAGAATATGTAATCACTGTATTATTTCTAGGCTAGTAATTGGAACTTGTTGTATGTATTATATTTGAAAGTTGTATACAGACTGTAGCAGAGTGAATTAAGAGTTGAGAGTAGGTATATAGAAATGACAGAGATAGTCAGATAATATTCATGGTAATAGTGTTGCGTGCACAGTGGTGTCCAAAAGAATAGGAATGGTGTTTGAACAATAAGAACAAGAAGAGGGGAACAGGTTCAAGAACAGAGTGACAGTATGTTACCTGCTGTGAACCAAGAGTGTCAGAGGGATGATCTCCGTCTGAAATGAGAGAACGGGAAACACCACGTTTTAATACTAACTAGTTAGCATTAATTGTGTTATAAGAAATTAAATATTACAAATATTCGGACACTTTTTAACCCTATCCATAACGCTATTTTCACTGGTATTTTTATTGAACAATTTGAGAATAGTAAGCTTTCGTGACTTTTCTTATAACGAAGTTGTATTAATTTTAGATCAAAATTTACATTCATAGACCCATGTGGACAATTATGAGAGCGGTTTGCAACCCATGAACCAAAATTTACCATTTTTTGAAATTTTACAAAAATGGCTATTAATATAAATGTAAATCACTGAATAGCTTATATTATGTGATAAACATGAATACCCATTAAATTTTATAAATTTGAACTGCCTTAATTTCTTCTTCGATTTTCCTATTATTTTCAGCAAAATCTAGCAGAAAACATGCTAGACTATCAGCATGACAAATGGAATGCACTTAGCACTATGTCTATAGTAACATCATAATCTCCCCCCCCTCTAGTATTTAAAAGCGCAAAAAACGGTATTGATAGTGTTAAGCCATATCTGATTATAAAATGTATAAAGATATTTCATCTTACTAGATAGAACGGCAGTTGCAGCACAATTAGCGGTCTTTATTGTTGTTTTGGATTGATTTTGTTGCTTAGAGGCAGGTCTCCAACCCTCAGTTGTTGCTGTTGGAGGTAGAGTGTTCTGGGTGTCTGGTTGACCTTGATTAGTAGTGGGGTTCACCTTCTGTGTTGGATCATTAAGAGCTGGTGGTGTTTCCTTTTTTGAGTTATCCTCTTTTCCAGAATTATGGTTTGAATTATGATACGTAGATTGTGTCGTTGTTAAGACAGTTTCACTTGTATTATTCTCGCCGTCTGGTGGACTCGCCGGAGCTGCAATGAGTGGGGGGTATGTTTCTTATATCAAATTAAATCAACACCAGTCATGATTAGCTACGCAACATACCTTCTAGCTTCATCGGTTCCTGGGCAACATTCGAAGCAGTCTTCATTAACAAAGCAAATCGATTATCGGAGACATTGGCAAGGTCACTGGACGACGAGCCAGAGGTGTTCTGCTGTAGACGTTTAATTGGAGCCGCTCGTGGAAAGTATTCCGCATGTACTGTGCTCGTAGCAGCAGCACCATTACCCTCCTCCTCCTTATTGTTGTCAGAATCCGTCGATAGTTCAAGGTCCAGATAGAGCTCGTCCAAGCCTCCAGTAGGGTCCGTCCTCAAGTAGTTTTCGAGTTCGTTGTTCCAGTTAGGTGGTTGCAGCAATTCGATCTTGAGGTCCTCTGCCGACTTGATAGCCAAAGCAGTCTCCGCCTTCTTTTTCTTCTTCTTCTTTTTCTTGTTACTACGTTTCTTGATATCGATATCGCCGCGTTCTTGGGATAAATCTGGTTCGACAATGTATGCAATTATTTCATTTCAGGAAAGAAAGAAAGCGGAAGTTTAAAATGGATTAAGAGGAATTTGAAATAAGCGTGTGTATTGAAATCAATAACAAAAAGTTATCAAGCCCGGCCACGCTTAGCTACATAATAATAAAAATAAATAACTCACCTCTGGAAACAGTGCTATCCTGAAACACAAAAAATAACATTTCTTCATTTCTTCATAAATAAATGAATTTGAGTTGACTCACATCATCAGCATAACTGAAGTCAATTCCATCGAATAAGGTCTCCAATACATTCCGCTTATCCTTATCTATCGGTAGTCGTTTCAGATCTGATATTAATGCTTGCTTACCACGATCACGATATTCTTCCAGTACTAAAAGGATCAAAGAATTTACATTGTTTTAATGAATAAACGACGATAGTTTGATAGCAGTACATCATTAATGAAATTATATTATAAGCTTTTACTTTGTGACAGAGCCTCTTCAACTAACTGCAAATCGCGACAATTCTGAAAATAAACAGTAACAAAGTGACGTCATTTAAAAAAACATAAAAATATTCATCAAATAATTTATACAACATTCCATTAATTCACTTACGACAGCTTCGTGTAGAAGTGACCTCTCCGTCATATGATAAGCGAAGTCACGAACAGATATAACAGATTCATGGATCTCATGTCCTGCCCTCCATACCATATAGATGACAAGCCGATTAAGAAGAAGATAGGCCAGGTTCGAAGGTACGTTGTCATCATCCATGATAACTTCGAGTTCATCGTTTATTTCACGAATAGTCTTTCGAAACTAAAATTGAATAAAACACGTTTCCACTCTCTAAAATAGCACATTATAACATAATTTATTAGAAGCAGTTAAAATGCCTTACAGTTACAAACGACAATTTTATAAGTCTCAACATAATACTTTATAATTATATCATAAAGACTTTTAACAATAACTTAGATTCAAAAATAATATTTTTTGCTTTTCGAAAAAAATGAAGTTAGAATTTGTTCAGTCTTAATATAATTTGAATGATATTAATTTAAGCCATTTGTAATTTTAATTAAAAAATCAGAAAAACTACTTCTTTTCAAACCAATAGTCATATATAGACCAAAAATTATGTTTAGGTTTAATTTATTTTTTGGAATTTTTGTTTTCAATATCAGTATTCCAATTCTGATTTTTTCGCATCAAATTGTATTGTTTACCCCACAAGTAAATGGGACACTATAAAAGTACCCAATTTATTTAAAAAAATCATTAAAATTCAACTTGAATTTTTAAATGATATGAGTATACAACGAACATATAAATATCTATCAAAAAGCTTTAAAATATATAACATATTTAACAATAAAATAATTCGCTTTTATAGGTATATTTCTCTATTCACTTCAAATGAAAATAAAAAATGATATAGCAAATGTATTTTGATAATCCCAGCCTGAATTCATAATTCTATGCATTAACAATAAATTAATGTTTTATTTTAATTTGTTTTGGTTTCTAATAAGTTTTAAGTTTTTATTTTTAAAATGTAAAAATTTCAGTTTTAAGTCTCTGTAGGAGACTTGTATAGTGTATCTGTTCGTGTGTATCTGTTGTTTGTAAAAAAAGTAATGATAAAATTTATAATTTTTTTTTTATTTTACCATTTCTCGATATTCTGTTTTCCTTTTTTGACTTGTTTTTCCATGAGATCTAAATCAGATATAAATAAAATCAACAAATAGAACCTTTAATAAACGTGGATATAAAATTAACTACCTACAAAACAAATAAATTTGAGTAAACATAACATAAGAAAATTTTATTTGATAACATAAAAATAAAACTAAAAGTCGATGATATACTAATACACTATACCAATACAAAAGATCTAGTCTAGTGGTTTGGGGTTTAACAAGACAATAACAACAATTAATTATTAACGTTACCATGGATACAATTGAAAACAAATTTGGTTGGGTAAGAACAGTACAGAATATTAAATTTATTTTATTTAATTAGAAATTAGTCGATTTTGAAATTATAATTAATGGATGAATTGAGTGAATAGCCAAAACTATGCTAAACATAAAAAAATAAGGTAATTAAATATAATTATTATTGTGTTACAACAAACTCCCCTACCTGCAAAGTACTCTAAGTCGACTAATGAGTAATTTCTCAAGAAGTAGAGGAACCGCATTAGATTCTAGACAGGCGATGATACCATCCACATTGTCCATGGTTGTCATTTGAGAAAGGTAAACTGCAGCAAACAAATAATAACTGCATTGAAACATAATATATTAGTTGATTATTAGGAAAGTGTTGTTATATCAACACAACAATCTTTTATCAAAGTATCAATTGCTCAGTAACATTAAATACATAATATGATATTTAAATAATACATTTAGGTAATATGGCATTCCATTTAAAAAAATTGTAGGTAATTGGAAAACGAAGAGAACATAGTAGTAATTATTATAAATAATGATAATATAATACTTTGGCGAAGTAGCTCAAACCGATGTAATATCAATCCATAACTAATTGTAAACTAAACAAACTATCGGTACAATATATAAACAATTGATAACGAATCGATAAAAATTAAACATTTTTCGAAAATGGCTCTAAAGTGCAAAATAATATGACATAAGAAAAGTTTGACAAAGATTATTGAAACATACCATATATTTTAGTAAAAAGAGCAATGATTTCAGATTTATCTCTTCTTGATTCTGCAGATTTTAAATGATCCGAAAGATGTTGAGTATCAAGAAGGTACAAACTTGTGATTTCACTCTCTTTAAAATAAATCTGATTCCAAATATACTCTTGACAATGATTCTGCATAACAGGAAGCTGAAAATACAGAATACAATTAAATATTTAACATTGTATTAACAAACGGTGATCAAATTATCTAAAAAACATTTTGGAACTGCTAGTCCTTTTATCGAGATATTAAACATAGTTAAAGGAAGCGTCACAAATATCTCAGGAATAGACAATAAAACAGCGATATGTAGTTTACCAGAGAATTAATATTTAGTTTGTTATTATTGGTTACGATTGTAAAAATATTGCTTCAATTTAAGCAGTTACTAAACATATTATAAAGATATATTATTAACATAGGTAATTAGACCATAGCTTTACATTGTACAAAAAAAGACTGAAATAATCCATTACATCGTATAAGTTTAAAAAACATTTCTCTTCGTGCTTTTGTGTCGCTTCTGAAGGGTTAAAACCATATTTATAGACAACGTTGGGGTTCGCTTTTTAAATTCTTTTTTTAATACTTTTTTTTATAATGTATAACAATAATTATATTAAGGTGAAATATAAGCTTATGCTCACCCATTTATCAATAGTTGGGATAATCAGAAATCTTTCAAAAATATCTGCTTTGTATATGAGGCTAAGAGCGTCACCACCTTTTGAGCAAGCTGAAAAACGAACACATAATGAAATATTCTATAGATACCAGGTATCACAATTATAGTTAGATGGATTAACAGAAATCAAATCGATATGGGTGCCAAATATTGTACAGTAATTGTCTTAAAACTATGTATTAAAATAAACTTTTATCAATATTTGTAATAAGTAAGCATAGAAAGATTTTTTTATGAATAATATCTACAAAACATGGGAGGGGGATACATTATATATTGTGGATTTATGCAGACGGAAGATTAAGAGCCTTGCTATACGAGTTTTTGCATACTTAAATATGTTACATACATGTTCACTTTAGTGAAAAGATAATAATCTGAAGTAAACAACTAACCTAACTTGACAGCTTCTTTAACTTTGACCATATCGACCGATGTTTTAGACTCAAGAACCGCCGACATGAGGAGCATTGACGTCATTTCATCATTGGCATCATCCTTGGAGTCAGGAATTTCAGCACGAATCGCTTCCCATAAATCAATACTAAACTTGAGCAGTGATAGTGCGTTTTTGACGTTATGGAATGCTGCCATCAGGATCTCACAATAGAGGGGATCACGAAGGGTCAACGCATTGATGTGCACAGGAGTACGGCTGTTCGTTAATAAACATATTGATCACTATTTCATTATTGGAAACAATTACCCGTAACTAAGAAACCTCCATTTTCCAAATAAACAGAACAAATAGCTTACCGTAATTCTTGAAGTCTGTCAATAAGAATCTTTCGCTGTTCAATTATAATTACCGGTTCCTTAGCTAATTGAAGTCTTAGACGATCAAATCGTTTGTCTAAATATATATATATTTTTTAAATATAATAGAAACAATATAAAAACAACATTTGATTAGCTTACTCCTGGGATATGAATTGAATTTTTCATCAAAACTGTGAAAGGCTGTCTTGAATTTATCTTCCTAAAAACAAGTCAGATGGCAATAAATAGAACAATACAATCCCACAAGACAGTTCATTTAAAAAAATGTTTTTTGTACATGTCAGGCATGGGATTGGACTCCCAGAAAAAAGCCTGAAATATATTTTGAAACAAGAAGTCAATACAGTCATGATTACGTGGTTAGCGTAGCCTATAGATCCGCGCGAAGCGCTAAAAAATTTTGAAGGATCATTACATATAATGCATATAAATAGGTGTTTAGATACATCTCATAATATTTTATTTTGTTTGGGAAACTGAAAAATAATGCCTGAACAATCCCATGCCTGATATGTATAATATAATATACAATATAAGATTATTGTAGGTTAATATTAAATTTAGTAACACGTTTTTCTTATTTTAACTCGTTAAAAATAGAAGAAAAAGTTATATTAATGCGTTTAATTTTAGAAAATTGTGTTATTATAATGAAATATCTTATTTTAATGCGTTAATTTAACTTTCCGTTTGAAAAGTATTATGTGAACTAAATTAACGCATTAATCAAATGACAAAAATATAATATGAATTTGAAGGTTTATATGAAGGTTTATATGAAGGTTAATATGAAGGTTTATTTCCCATTTATATTATGAAAATGTGAACATTTTAAGTGTTTTCATTTTGCCATTCTGCGCATTTCATTATGCATACTAGCGCGTTAAATAAATGGCAAAATAAAGTTATACAATTTACAATGAGAGAAAAGTATATAAGTGAAATATGCAGTAACTGTTATTGCTAAAGTGAAGTATAGGGTATTTTAGTGTAACCCTCATTGTTGCCCATTTCACTTGAGTTATTTAGAATTGACAAGTAAATAGTGGGGGTGCATTGACTTGTATAGAGATCACACTTTTATGTTAAAAGTACTCCTCACACACCCAGAGGTCAAAAAAGTTTATGAGAACAACGAGATGGTCATAATTGTATTTTTAGTTTGCTTTGTGCTACAGTAGAGGTCTATATCTTTCACAAAATTCCCCATTCAATAAATGCTTTCCTATAAATAATAATACATACCCCTAAAAATCGTTTTAACATAATGTGGTGTTCATTTTTATCAAAGTCTCTGTTCAAATTTAACGTGTGCATGTGGAATAGTGAAAATGGAGAAATATCCTGATAGACCGAGTACTTGTGCTTGCCCACCGACAACCCTGAAACTTTGTGTATAAAAAGGTATGTAACTAAATAAATATTTACTTTTTACCATTTAAATTTTTATAAATTTTTATTGTTACTATATATTGTATAATCATATAAAACTAGATACTCTAGGACTGATTATATCGAGTTCAAAAACCATATGAATTATCAATCAAATATATTAATTATGAATACGAATCTGTAACAACTTGACCAATAGCAAATCTAAACTATATGTTTATCCTGAAAATCTTTATTTAGGTGTTAATACTTGTTTTAAATTAAGACAATATTTTTAAACAATAATTAAATTTTGAGTCTTTTAATACCTTTGTACATAAACTAACAACATATAATTCTATTAAGACATTTAATAAGGTTTTCAAATTATTACATTTGATGATATTCAATTTTAGTGGTCTGCATTGATATACATTGTATAAGTGATTAAGGAAATGTTTTCTTTATATCTTATATATGTTTCCTAAATATTATATGTCATTTATGTGTATATTCAATTTGTTAAATTTTTTTACAGCTTCGAAAAAGTTTTACATGCAGACAGAAATTTCAAGATCTTTTTGCAACTGTCTGGCCACTTGAGATTTGCATGCTTCCTGAACTTCAGAAAATCGTGCATGAAAAGGTGTTATATGATAATTATTATATTGTAGAGGGTAAATTTTTAAATTGCCACCTTTTCATTTGTATATTCATAATTCTTTTTATTGTGATTGTTAACATTAACAAAGTAATAATTAATACCAAAAGGGTACCTAGTCAATAGGTTTACTTTTTAGTCCTTCATATTATATTTGATTAAGTCACACTGTTTCAATATTATATAGTAATTATGTTATCATATTTTTTAATGTTATTATATATACCTATTTACATATTTTTATATATATAATATCAATTATTGTTTGCATTTTCCTTATAATCTATAATTTAGTTCATATATACAGTTAATTTTCTACATAACAAATTAATAAATTTTCATATGATTTCATATAACATGTTTTATAATAATCATTTTATAAAATAACATTTCCATTATTTTTCAGCTTCTATGGAATTGAATCACCATGTTCGACTCAAACTATTACAACTATCTGTTCTAATGTGTATATACTGTTCTGTACTTCTCTGCTATACTACTCACCTTTATGTATAACTTATTAATTATCCTTTCGGAATCAAACGTTCTTGATCTTTACATGTATATTTTCCCATTATATTTAAGATTGTTATTATAACGCGTTATCCCAGGAATGGCCTTTTAGGGGTTTCAATTGTCGCAAAAATAACGAGTTACTTTAAACCCTTAAATTTAATGGCAATTTATAAAAGACTATCTTCAATAAATTTTGCCATTTTTGTTAAGCTATTATAATAAATGGGAAAATACCTGTTTATTTAACATTACAAAATGACGTTTACTTTAACGTCATATATTAAAGCGTTATTTTTGCGACTATCGAAACGCCTAAAATGTATATAAAAAATTCCATTTCATTTATTTACAGTTAACATTTTATCATGGGATAAAACATAGAATATATTAATAACTATAATAATAATATATGAATAAAAATAGATAATTAAGAAGAACTTACTTCACAATTTAAAGACATTGCCTCTTTAGCAATTTCTCTGGCTTCGAGCCACAAGCCATTTTTCTTGTAAATATTCATTATACGATTGTAACTTTTTATTCGCAGACTGTTTGCTTCCAATACCGTAGACATTTTTAAAATCCTTAACACTAGATAAAAATAAAAGAGAAAATATTCAATAGTAATATTAAGTGACTCTAAATTTAACTTAATTAAAATAATTATAATTGGAAGTTTATATTACCAGTTTATAAATAAATACATTGCAAATGAGTAAACATTTTCAAATCTACAAATAAGGTTATGTAGAAATACTTCTAGCTAACATCAAGAATGTTAAACACTGAAATACACAACCTAATTGACAGACTTCAAATTATACTAAAAAACGTACGTAGACAATCAGTAGATAACAGCTTAGATGAGTTTTTAACGTTTTGATCGAAAACAAACCAACAATTACTCTGGTGTGTCAATGTCGATAAAATGGGTACATTCGTTTATAATTTCATAAAACAAAACCACTGGGTAATTGCACAGAAACTTTCAAAATAGTATTCATGGAAAAAATAAATCTTATACTTAGTAATAATTTGGTATAAATTAAAATTTAATGCAACCATTTAAAGATATATCGATCACCCATTATATATTTTACATGATTACTTAAAATACTAGATGCGAAGTATTGTCATCTTTTTAATTATGTATAATAGTCTACTCCGGCTAAACCGGACTTGCTTAATCCAGACAATTGCACAAACACGCGCTAAATAAAGAACCAACAACGGACGCCTTTCTGGGACTCATGTTTATGGTTATCGTATGTATTTAGCTATGTGTAGTCCGAACGCTACATTTTAATTCTTAATTATTATAATGATGCATTATCACACTATAGTATAGTATGGGGGATAATATATATCTCATACATAATAAATAAAATATAGAACAGAGTATTTAGTTTATTTTTTTCCATTTTGAATAAACCAGTCTTCCGGTTTAGCTGGAGTAGACTGTATATAAATATGTTAAACACACTATTTTAATACTCAATAATTTTTAATATTATAAAAAAAGAATTCACTGTTTCTATAATTAGTTCAGCGTTACTTACACTACCATTGATTTTACCCAAAAATAATTACGTGAATAATGAAATTATCACTTACCATCACGAGATGACTGAAGACTTGCTTCGGTTTGATCCAATTTATTCTGAGCTTGACTTAAATTGCTCACAATTTTTGCTATAACCAGTTCATCACCTGGTCGCTTAAAAGATTCATACTTCCTGGAAAAACCCCGGTGAATCGCACATAATGAGGTGTATACCGAGAAACTCTCTTTAATTTTATCATTTTGATAGAGATTGTTTCCCTCCATCTTCAAAATCTCTAAAGCTTTCAGTATCTGTGTAGAAACATATAATGCAAGAAAATCAAACTAATAAGCTTCAATAATCTTGCACTAATTAATGAAATATGTGCTAAAAAAATAGGCTAAATCCATTGATTCACTTAATAATTAAATCTTTGTGAGTCTAGACTAAATATATTCAATAAATTGACTACATTATAAACTGATTATAAGACAGAACAAAGTCATATACAACATTGTAAAATATATCATGCTGATACATACTGAACATCATATGTCTAGAAATACAACAAAAACCACGATTCAGTGAAGTATGTCTTGCTTATTTAACAACGTGTTGACAATACCAACTTCACCAGTATTAACAGCATTACGCACGACTAGCAAGACTTTTAAACTGCGCTGTACAGAGGAGAACAAGAGCTTCTGTACACAAGAATCAATCAATACCTCATTTTATTGCAATGCACAATGCGGGTAGCCAAAATTTAATTATAGATGAGAGACCTTTTAACCTTTCAGTAAATAGCATGCGTAACTGCTAGAATACTTAAATGTATGACACACACCACGTGAATTAAGAGCTTAGTGTAAATAGAGTAAGCATTAATAGAACTGAAGACTAGCAACTTAATATCCGCGTAAACTTGATACCTAAAATAAATGTAACCAAAGGCAACAGAAAATCATATTATATGTATAAAAGCATCTCAGGAATGTTTTGAAACCGCTAGAACTTATTAACAGATAATAACAATAAATCCTTAGCTCGTAAGATATTTCCGCTTAAATTTAAATCTAAAGGTTGTTCTGTAAAAGTAATCGTCATAATACAAAATAAAATTCTAAATATCAATGCTATGTGTTTACTAGTTGTTTCATAATAAAATTACGTTTGTTATTTGTGAACTGAACTAATGACAAAATAAAATTCACTTTCGTTAGACGTAGTTCTTATTTATTCAAATATTTAAACTTACCTTATCAGATAGTTGATGAGGATTAAATAAGCTAGCCATTCCAGTTTCATAAGTTTTCATCCTATTGCAGCAAAAAGTTCGTCGGGGATAAACAAAAAGGGACAGTGAGTAAATCTTTGATAGTGTTTGCATTAGACAATATGAATATCTTATTGATTATAAATTTAACATAAATTTAAGTTGAGTGCTAAACTCGATTGTTATAATAGACATCGATGTCATACGTAGAATAAAAACTAGAAAAGATTGTAAGAAGGATCATATAACAATAAATAATATCCAGGGCTCAAAATTAATTTCAAAACGATTGACGAAACTAAAAATAATACGTCCACCCGGACGCGCTAATTTTTTTTAGGTTATTACCCAGAATGCATATAGCATTATTCTGGATTTAAATTATAATCGATGGCAAATGTTTCCAACGTGACGTATTGATTTGAAAACAACAATTAATGAGTGGCAAAATGACACATAATAGTAATGGTAATACAGCTTATATGATAATTAATTTTACTTACTCGTATCAAATGTAAGCATTTTATTATAAAAGTAGATTATTATGTGTATACCATTGTCACAACATACTAGTTTAACTTTATATCATTTATTTGGCTAATATACATGAATAAACAGAAGGGAAGACTTTCTCAATACTAATAATGATAAAATTAGTTAACAGTGGTGATGATCCGGTCAATAATTTAGGAAAACTGTTTAAAAATAGAAAATGTAAAGTCCTTAGGGAGATTTTTTTTAAATTAATATTAATTATATAGATATAAAAAAAATGTATATTTTTCTATCAAATACATAGTACGAAAGAACTAATATTGCTTTGTTGTTTAATATTTTAAAGCTTTAATATTTTAATATTTTAACACATTTAGAAATCAAGAATATGAATAAAATTTATAGTCTGATGTAGGATGATAACGATCAATACAATTAGCTATTGATAATTTGATTAAAAATTAGAAAAAAAAATTGAAAATCAAATTAGTAATCTTAATTAATCAAACGAACTATAAAACCTAATTTAAAATAAAATAATTTTAAGTTTTAATATTTACACAATAAAACTTCATATTGCCCACAACATAATCAAGAAATATAAACTATAAAACACTTACCATAATTCTTTTAAAGTGTCTAGTGCTTGTTTAGTTAGTGTAGGAGAACGACTATCTAAATTTAAAAGGACCCGCAAGTCCTCCAAATTTTTCATACCCTCATCTTGAATAGTTATCATTGAGGTCCTGGAATGATATGTCAGAACTGTTCAAATGGGTAATTGTTTGATTTGGATAAACTGTTAACTACAATATGTAATTATCAATTCGATTAGACAAAATATTGTTATAATAAAAATATCACGTCTGAAAAATTGTAATTATAAAAACACAGCAATGAATTGTGTTTAAAAAATCAGTACAATTTGCATTTCTTAAAACTAATTTTTTTTTAATTATATATAAATTCAGAGTCGATTGCATAAAGCAGTATTAGCTTACTACTAGACTAACTAATACCTGGCGTATGTTTTGGGAAATCCATGTTATATTTATAGATTAACCAATTAAAATTCGTTTAAAATTTGGAAACTCCATTACAATGT
>JAUZNC010009939.1:18348-31585 GCA_034780395.1 Vannuccia rotundouncinata | reverse complement strand
TTTTCTGTGCGTTTTTCCGTGCCTTTTTCCGTGAAACTGGTTTCATGAAACCAGCGCGTCCACACTATGCCTTTTTTGGTGACGTTTTCTGTGCCTTTTTTTCGCGAAAACAATTGTTTTAAGATTTACATTATATAAAATTAAAGATATATTGAACAATTTTAAATTATATTACTTTTTATAATGGAGCGAATGATATTAGCGTATGGTATTTATGCTAAATTGAAAAGTATAAAAAATAGAAAAAGAAAATATTGGGCAAAACGTTGGATGAACAGAAATATTAAAATTAAATTTAGGTTGCTTCCATTGACCTATATATTATTTATAAATAATATATAGGTCAATGGTTGCTTCTATCAAAAGTTAGGGGATGCGTGTCAATTAGACCCACCCCCTTATGTCTTTCTTGGGGTATATGAACTCCATTTTCTTAAATAAAATTCTGAAATATATATATAAGTATTCTTCAATGTCCGTTTCCAAATCATTATGTTGTATATATATTTCATCTATTTATTTTTATTTATCCCCTTAAAAAACGCGGAAATATATAAAAATATTTTTTTCGAGTTGACCCGTTAACATTTCATTATTATTTAGTAATTCTTTGGGTTAACTGTATATATTAATTTTGTATATAATATATTTAATTATAGATAATCTTTAATATATTTTAATAAAGATTTACCTTTAGTTATATTTATGCTACCAACATTCATTTAGTAAGTATTCAACATAGAAATTATAATTTTGAGTTTAAATGTTATCCAATAAAAATGTCCTTCAATTTGATGTATACAAAAATATGTATAATATCATAAATAATATTTATAGTAATTCATGTAAATTGTTGTGTATTTAATCAAACTATCAATTCATCTTCCCATGTCACTTAGAGGGCAATGACAATATTCCTATAAATAGGCAGTCCATCCATCACAGTACACCATTATAATTTGTGTGTAATGCAATCACAGATATTGTGATATAACACAAGGCAAAACTCAACATTTCTTTATACTCTTCTATACATGGCTATTTATTATACATGACAATTTCCTTATATACTAAAGATTTTGATAATTACCTTGACAGTTAATGACATGTCATCAATAGATTAATTGATATATATTTAAATAAACCTTCAAACCTAAACCTACACTACTAGAAATTTTTCACAAACTATGAATGTTAGTCATATAATGTTTAAATGTCTGAACAGTAAGCACTAATCTCTGAATAGTAAGCAAATATAACTACCATTCATAGCTTTTTTCTAGTAGTGTAGTTTCAGAGAGATTGGACATATAGTTTCTATTTAGAATAATTTGCAAAAGATATTGTATTGTGCCAAAATTATATGTAAATAAGTAATATTAGTCATTCTTTAAATAGGTTGTAAACATTTTTGGTAAAATCAAATACTGATACGTTGATACAAGTTGTATAACACTCTCATAAAAGTTATATCAAACTTTCAGAGAGAGATGAAACATAAGTTTCTCTTTGGGATCAAAAACTAAATAGTATTTTTTTGATAATTTCAAAATAGCTCCCACACTATCTACATAGGTACTTTATATGCTTATGTTTTTTTCTCCAGATCTATTTTTAATTTGTATTATGCCTAAATCCCATGCCATGATCTCAAAAGCATACAACCAGCACAAGCAACAGGAGTTGCAAGAAAGGAGCAGGTGCATTCCTTCTTACATCAGTACAATTCCTCACCTGTGACAGGTTAAGCAGAGTGTGGAGAGGATGAGAAAGTTGAGGCAAAGGGTTCAAGATACTGCACAAAATGGTGCTGTGCCTGTAGATGCTGTCACACCCCCATCCACACCTTTTTGTAATAAGGCATCAGAGAGTTGGGCAGCAAGAAGGATATATGAAGTCCTCCCCTCCTGTCCATGCAAAGTTTCCCACATTTAAAAGATAGCCCAGGAGGTGGGAGGTCCTATCCAGAAAAAATAGAAATCCCAACAATACTTAACAAAAAACATGCAGGCAGCTGTTTTAAGCTTCTTTGACCTAGATGATATGTCAAGGTGAACCCCTGGCAAATGTGAGCAAGTTATCATGTGAAGTGAACCAGAGGTAAAAACCAAAAAAGAAGTACAAAAACAATGCTTGAGGTAAGCATACATTTTAAAACTATACTAGAGTATAAAGGTGACTACTATTTGCAATAATTTTTTTTGTAGAAATATACACAACACAATGCTGATGTCTCTCTGAGGAGTGATGGACCATCAAGCCAGTTCAAAAACCAGTATATGGCATCCCTGCTTCCCCTGTTCTATGCCAAGTTCCATCTTTGCTTTTTGTCATGGAACTTCTTTGCCACCAGTCATGGTGAGGGTGCCATGGATGGAGTTGGTGGTACTCTAAATAAAAAAGTCTGGAACTGGGTGAAGGCCAGACAGCTCCAGATCTGCTCTGCAGATGAGTTTTATGCTGCTGTTGAAGATAAAGCAGTAGATGTCTTACCTGTAGTCTTTGTCCAACAGATTCAGGCAACATACAAAGGCTACAGAGAAGAGGTAGAGGGACATATGAATAAAAACTAAAAATTGCTGTTAAGAAAATGGTATAAGAAAAAATCAAAAGGTATCAGCAATTGCTGAAAATTAAATGGTAACAACAAATATTGCCAACCAATAAAATAAGGTTAGAATTCTTGGCACTGAGTTGAAGGCTGAGTGAATTGGAGCATATAATAAAACATTGTTTTGATAACAAATTTGAATGCACTTATAAGCATATATACCACTCAGTTTTAAATAAGTTCCCTTACCAGGACTCTATTTTCTTTTTCTCATATTCAAAAACAATTTATAACCCATGGCTTATTTCTCATAGAAGGTTATGAAAGATGAGACCAAATCAGAATCTTTAAATACTATTTTTAGTAATTTATTAAAAGATTATCCAGTATAAACAGTAAAAAGGACTGTTGAGATTCTTCAAAACACAATTGGTATCAACTTTGGAAAGGAGATGGATGAGAAGCCAATCTTCAAGTGGCCGTTTAACATGAAGGTTCAGCTCAAGAAAAAGACTGATTTAAATTAGACTGGCAACAAGAAAATTGTTTTAACTGAATGGGAAAAATACATTTTTACTGTTTTAAAAGGGATAGCAATCTAACTATTACTCAAATGGCAAAAAGTCTATTGTTGGATTTGCACAGGTGTGTGTCAGACTGCAGTAGTGGATCTGGGATCCATGGATCAACTGTGATGACTACAATGTAACAGGAGAATAAGCTCCTAAAAATAAAATTAAACTGGCAGGTGAGAACCTTTTTGTTTATCTTATTAAATTTTATTGTTTAAGTCTGCACTGCACTTATTTGAAAGACAAATTGTTATAAACAATATATATAAAATCCTTATTAATTTATACTAAATTTTATATAGATAATATAAATAATTTATTAATACATCTCTATATATAATTAATCATTTTCAAAAAACTTTTATCAATTATAAAGTCTGACAATATTTTTGTCCAATTTTTGTTTAGCTTGTCCTATCTCTTTATATTATTCATTTCATGTTTCATTTCTAGTTGACTTTTGCATTTGATATATTTATATTTCATTGTATACTATTTTTTTTTCTCAACATTTTTCCATCATTACCAATTGTGAGGCCAAATAAATAATGACACTGGTGAATAAATAACTGACTAAAATAATATTAACACACTTCTTCAGAACTTCTGCTTATCTCTATTTCAGGTGAAACTGAAGAAACAATTTCCCTCAAATGGTGAGCTCCAAAGACTTGTTTTATTAGAACAACTACCCCTGGGAGAAGAGGTATGGCTTGTAAGAGGAACAGGCACACACACAATTTGGGCAATGCTTCAACCAATCCCGAGTGCTATTGTCACAGACATTCATGGGCCATCTCTTAGATCAAAAGAACCTGACCAGTTCTCTAAAATGACAAGATTATTAGTACAATTTTTTTTACAATAATGAATGAACTGTTAATTACATTTTAAATATTATATATACTAAAAAAAAATTATTCTTACATATTTATTCATTAGTCATAAATTGTATATTTTAATAAGTAAATGTTTTCATGACATAATATGTACATTTAAATTACTACAAATACATTTTTATTATTTTGAAATTATTTCGTTTTTCTTTATTATATATATTGTTAAAATTGGCCTTTGAAACCATGACAGATATTGTAAAAACCTTAACAACCTAGTAAACTCCACAGTCTCTGATAAATGACTGTGGAAAAGATACTCAATAATAAACTATGTATGCACTTTTATCTCAGAGGCCAAATAATTTTAGAATACCAAAAGATATTCATTGTATTTTCATGGAGCAAAGGCAAGTATATTTATAGTATGTCCTTAGCTAACCCACCTAGTATAGTCAGGGTTCATAATGTGTCAGGGTATTTCAAAATCCTGAAAAATGTCAGGGTATGTCAGGGTATATGAGTCTTTTTTCATCAAATGTCAGGGTTAAATAAAAATGTCAGGGTAGATTTTATTTTGGTATAATTTAAAAAATTTAATGCAGTATTATATTGAAATTATGATAAAAAGAATGAAAAAAGTTTGCGCTTTGCGCAAACATAACTGTACCTACATATTATCATTATATATTTATGTATTTCAGATCAGATTGAGGCAACAGTTAAAAATTCCATTTGAAAAATATTACTTGCTTTTGTCCCTATCTGGCATGACTTTACTAAATCTTGTCTATTTCTAAAGATTGAACTTGTAATTATTTAAGAAACTTCACTAAACCAAGCATATGTATATTCTCTCTGAAATTTAATTTACATTTTCCAGAGTTATTAACACATAATCAATTAACATATTGTTGTATACATACAAACAATTAATCAGTATCCATTCTAATAAAATATACTACTAATACAAATACATGTTATTGATAATCTAGTCAACTGTGCCTTAAAGTTTATATAAGTGTATAACTAAGTACATATGAAATGTCAGGGTGTATGTCTAGGAAATTTTGAAATGTCAGGGGAAGTATTATATAGGTACTTATAATAATTATAGATGTAAATAAATTTTAAAAAATATCATATAACACACATAATGCATATTTCACAAGAATTAAATATTTTATTATGTCCATTTAAGAATATCTATTAAAACGATTCAATAATTAGGTCTCATGCAAACAGTATCAATTATCAATATATCTTTCATATAAAATCATAGTTAGGTCTTGTTTACATGGTTGACCTAAATGCCATAAATTTCCACCAACTTCATCCAAATGTTGGTCCATTTTGTTCTCAGCTCTTTCACAGTTCATAGGCCACCAATATTCAATGCATTTGTACTTTCCAGTATATTATTCCACATGCACTGCTTATTATTGTTTGTGATTTGATCATTAAATTTATAATGACTAAACCACCTAAAACGTTTAGTTCTCTTGCTGAAAAAATAGCTGATCACCTTTTTTTAATGATGTTCATACTGTGTAGATAAACAAAAACAACCAATTTGTTGAACAAGCGAAAATGTACTATTGCTAAGAAAGCTAACACTTTAATTTAACAGCTCAGACTGGTTCAGACACACATTGACCTCTACTGTGATTAGATCAGACCAGTCTTCTCTTCTTAAAGCTATTTATTTAGAAGATACCTATATCATAATAATTAGGAGATAGTTGGTTCATTTCTTATCTCTGTTAGTGAAATGTAAATTTAGTTTTCTATTATCTCTCTACTAAAGTTTTCTACTAACTCTAAGAGAACTTTAAGATGTCTTTGTAAGATGTGCTCCAGTTAATAGACTTAACATAGGTATAAGGTATTCTTTTTGTGAGTAGAAAAATTATAAATGTATTATTTTTAAATTGATTATATAAAAAAGGCCACATAATACAATTTTAAAATGGAGCTTTTATCTCATACTTAATTATGTAATTTCACACATCATAGATTTGTTCCAATTATTTTTATTGGTGTGTAATATATTTTCTAGTGAAATCCTTTTTGTATATTTTACCATCCCTATATTCTTTAACCATAGGTATACAACTTTTCCTAATTAAACAAAGAAACAAGTATTCCATTATATATATTTATTTAATTACTTATTACAAAATATTGTTTATTGTGTTTTGATTTGCACCTTTGAATAGAAATGTATGGATAACTTTCATGTCTTTTAACACAAACTATTTAGATTATTGAAGGACGCATTTACAATGGGTTAAGGATAAACTAATTTATAATTATTGAAGAAAGTATTTGTGAATTATTTACAAATTTTAATTTAGATATTTGATTCTGTAAATATATATGCTACTAACTTTATAACATACAACAGAAAAAAAACTATAAATTGAAATATGTATTAAATGTGAAATAAGAAAGGCTACTGTAAACTATATTTCATTTAATTCAACAATATTAAAGTATGATTTTAAATATGTATAATGTTATGTTTTGTTACATTGATTTCAATTAAGTCACTTTATATTGCAGATATTATGAAAGCAGGGTTTTATACAATTGAAGTAAATTTCATTAATTGGACTGTCCCAGATAGATATGTGGATCTGAGATATATCAGTTGTGGAAATTTCAGTTATGTTTGGTAAGTCTTTGTATGTAATATTAAGATTTTTAGAGACAATAGGAAGAAATATTTCTTCAATTATTATTGATGACTCAAATTGCGTCTATTTATTTTATAGACAATTGTTTGAATTTTTTTATAGTATTATCAAGATTTTGTCAGTCAGAATAATTCAAATTTTCACAACTTGTATGGAAGCAATTGTCCATTCTGTTAATAATTATGTCTTATTTTTATATTTTATTTCATCTTGGATTTAAAATGCATAACATATGTTATATATTATTACCATATTCAATACATTATTTGAATACATTTTTCAGTGAATATTGTTTGAATTTCCTTTTAGTTCTGCATTTGATAAGAAGACGAAGACAAGTGTTGCTATAAAAAAGCTGAAGGATGGAAGAAGTATGATTTGGATTCGTATCTATCGCGAAATAGCTGTGCTACAACATGTGGAACACGAGAATGTGAGATTCACTTTTTATTTATTTTTTGTATATTTTAGTAAATTGCAGTTGTTTGTTTTTGTTAAATCATGGCAATACTTTATTTATGTCATACTTATTTTTAGTTATGAGTAATATTTAACCTACCACTCCTTATATATATTATTAATGAAAGAGTAATCTTTACAATTAAGCGTCATTACATTACGTAATATCTTTTTTGAATGCTATTGTAACTGAATTATTAATTAATTATTAATTTTCTATAAATAGAATTCTATTATTTAGTTATGAATTTACTTTAATTATGCTGTTACATATTGCACACTAACGGCATATCGAAAGAGTTTGATATTTAATCTGTTATTTAATAATAATATTTTACTTTTAGTTCTGGGAAATCTTTTCTGTTGTCTTTTAAATTATGTGTATGTATTTCTCTTCTGTTTATTGTTACTTCTTTTAGATTATGTTTTGGTGAATTTTTTCTGTTTATTGTTACGTCTTTTAGATTATGTTTTGGTGAATTTCTTCTGTTTATTGTTACGTCTTTTAGATTATGTTTTGGTGAATTTCTTCTGTTTATTGTTACGTCTTTTAGATTATGTTTTGGTGAATCTCTTTGTTTATTGTTACGTCTATTAGATTATGTTTTGGTGAATCTCTACTGTTTATAGTTACGTCTTTTAGATTATGTTTTGGTGAATCTCTTCTGTTTATTGTTACGTCTTTTAGATTATGTTTTGGTAAATCTCTACTGTTTATAGTTACGTCTTTTAGATTATGTTTTGGTGAATCTCTTCTGTTTATTGTTACGTCTATTAGATTATGTTTTGGTGAATCTCTTCTGTTTATTGTTACGTCTTTTAGATTATGTTTTGGAGAATCTCTTCTGTTTATTGTTACGTCTTTTAGATTATGTTTTGGTGAATCTCGTCTGTTTATTGTTACGTCTTTTAGATTATGTTTTGGTGAATCTTTTCTGCTTAGTGTAAGTCATATATTAATATCTTTCAGATTGTAAGTCTTATTGACGCATTCACACCGAATGAATCTTTTGAATCTTTTGAAGAAGTGTAAGTTTTGAGTCTTACAATTATTTACTTTTAATTTACAAATAAAGACATATTTTCTCCAATTATTGTTATTTATATTTACTTTTTTGTAGATACCTGGTAATGCCTCTCATGGACAAGACACTCTATTCATCAGAAAAAAAAATAATCTATCCAGATGATCGTGTTCAAATAATCATGTATCAAATTTTGAAAGCTCTTAAGGTAAAAAAAACTTTTATTTTAAACTTAAAATGATAATATATTTCAAACAAGATCTCTTGCGCATGTTTCTTACAGTACTTACACAGCGCTAATATCACACACAGAGACCTCAAACCAAGCAATATTGGTGTCAATTGTGATGATGAGGTAAAAATTCTTGATATGGGTTTAGCTAGATATCGATGTGAAGAAGGCAAAACTATGACTGCTTACGTCACTTCAAAGGCATATCGTGCTCCGGAGATTATGCTTGAAGTTGGACGATATACAGAAGCAGGTAAGTTATCTAAACCGTTTCTATGGTAGCAGCAGGTCTTAACATTATTTTTAATCCATATTTCAGTAACATTGTAGGTTTACATTTTATGCTCGTTGCTTTAATGAAGTATTAAATATACCACCTAACGATAACATACTCATCTTTTTGCTACCTAGATAAGGGCTGAAATTTCTCATTGAGTCTTGGAATAGTCTTTAAATTGCTTTTAAGCATATTGTACTAACCGTGTTTCTGTTACTATGGTAGCAGAAGGTTCATCTGATATTTTTGTTACTACAGTAGAATTCGCCTATATCGTATTGCCATAGTTTACATTAGAAAATAGGATATTGACGAATTCTACTGTATTTATGCTCCGCTTTCTGCTTCTTTCAGTTGATATCTGGTCAGCAGGATGTATAATGGCTCAACTTCTAACCGGAGAAGTTTTATTTCATGTTTCAAATCCTTTGCAACATCTCGAAATGATATTTAATTTAGTCGGTTGTCCAAAAGATGATGAATACATTTCATCCCTTCCTAAACAGGTACAAATAATTTTTGATTATCCTGTATTTGAATCTATTTAAATTCTTTAAATAATTTAATCCTATTTTGTAACGAAACCTTCCAGTCAGCCAGATATCTCAACAGTCAGTCTTCTAAACAGAGAATCTTTGAAAATCATTTTAAAGATTTAAGTGACTCTGGTACGTATAGTTAGGGTATTGTCAAAAATTGAAATAAGTCATTATATACTTACAAGGCATATTATAAACTATTAAGTTGTGTAATTTTGGAGTTAAATATTTACTCTTTATCTTTCTCATTTGAAAGCTGTTGACTTTTTGGCAAAGGTCCTGGAAGTAAATCCTGCACGACGTGTTTCTGCTGAACAAGCTCTCAGCCATCCATATTTTCACATGTATCATGAAGTTGAAGATGAACCATGTTCTGCCTCATTCCAGGATCCTCTCAAACATATTGAGATACAAGATAAGTATCCTTGGCAAGGTGGGTTTAAACTCTTTTACAGTTTACAGTTTAAACTCTTTACACTATTAACATTTATTGTTCAAACTATATAATATTGTTGAAAACGTAAATATTCAACTATACATTTAATATCGCACATATTACTCACTCACTCATTGAATAGTAATAGTTTTAGTTATATTTGTTATATTATAATTCTCAATATTGATGCTATTTAGTGAGCGTACTTAATTAATATAAAATTAACGTGTCATGTTTCAGGGATCAACAATGAAGTAGATAATTGAGTTAAGCATATGTTGAATTTTTTATTTTAATGAATTTTAGGTTGTTCTTAAGTGAGAATTTTAGAAACACAGGATTGTTAACCTAGTAGGTTATACACGTATCCTGCCTTTAAAATAGTAAAATAAGAAACGTATAAAAGTTAATAATATATATTAAGAATGTAAAATAATATTATTTTACATTCTTTAATTAATCAGAAATCTTGAAATATTAAAGAGGGTTCAATTTTTTATGTCATTACGATTAGATCTCCAACTGTTATGTTCTTAGACTAGTTTATATCCGTAATATACGAAAGTCTGTATTAGCCGATTTCGGATTTACCCAGAGTTATTTTAAGCATATTCATTTTAGGCATAAATTATAAGTTTAGGCATAAATTATAAGTTTAGGCATAAATTATAATTTTAGGCATAAATTATAAGTTTAGGCATATGACATTGTATAACTATGTCATACATATACCATAAAACAATGGAAATAGTCATTAAACTTTGTAATAATATGTGTAACATGTAATTAAAATGATAATTTTATCGATGCCTCATTTAATTTTGCGACTTCTAGATTTGTTTTTGAAACTCGTACCCTCAACAAAAAACGAATTTTTGTATTTTTGTGTAGCACCAGCATGATCTAGTTTTTTTTCTTTGTGTAAATTATCTTAGATATTTCTGTGATTATACTTTGCATTATAGAGAAGGTTTGGAGTCTACTACAAGAAGTTGGTTCCACAAAGTGATTCTTCATAGCAATCTATGTTTATGTGCAGGTATGTATTCTACAAGTTTGCATATGACTGTCTTAACCTGCTTTTTGCAATAGTTTGCAGCTTGCCCCATTAATATTGTTTAGCACTAGTTTTTTTCTAATCTGCCATTATAATGATTCTGTTTTTTACCTCATCTGAACTAGACCTTTCTATCGTTGTCCTTTAAAAGGTTTAGCATTGACTATAATAAATGTTATCTCCATTACCGACTTCTATAGAAATATTAACAATAGCAAGTCATAAATTAAGTCAACGTGTCTGTGTAACATATTCTATTATTTTTTACAGTATCAACCTTGGCAACTACAATCAGGCGGCTATTAAGTGTAATATCGTCGACTGACCTGCTTTTATATTCATCAACTGTAAATTATTTGCAAGTCGTGTCATGTATAAATTATAACATTGGATTTCATACTCATTCATACATTTTGCTATACTCAGAAAAATGAGTAATTATTGAAGTATTATTTCTACACTGACGAAAGCTTTGTTTTCAATATTCAATAATTCTTTTCTTTTCTATAATATTTATCCAATATATTACTATTTAATTGTTTTTTTTGTCATCTGCATTACACAATTATTCATCAATTTTTCTATATCGATTTTTTGTTTACCTTTTTAAATTAATAATCAGATACTTCGTAAAATAATCTTTCTTTTTGATATCGTTTTATTATCTACAATTATTCAAGCTAATGACTATGGTCATAAAGATTAAGCGCGAAACGAAATGAGCACGGGACAAGAGAAAATGCACAATTTTGAATAAGAGCAAGAGGTGAATTCCTGAGTAAAAGCGAAGCATGAAATTGAATATAAGAGCCATAAAAGTAGTTATTCTACTAATGAGTAGTAATTTTCTTTTACGGTTTAATTATGACAGTTTATATATTTACTAACTAATTTTGTAACTAATTTGAAATATGTTTATCTTCGATTTAAATCAAATAAGTAGTGATGTGATAATACAATAAAGATACCTAACGAAACCATTATCAAATTTCAAAGAAAATATCATTAATATTTAATAGGGAGACAAAATAGGAACGCCCTATTAGCATGGAGAGTATCAATTTTGGGTTCGGTTGCAACTGGTACTTTCCTCCGCTATAATATCACTGAAAAAGCATTAGCTATACTATAGTAAGCCTACACAGAATGAGTATATGTGGGTTCACCATTACATAGCTATCAGCTAAAATTCGTTCAATAGAATGTCTGATACCATCTAAACTGTTTTTGGTATTTATCGCAAACAGATTTTCGCATGCTAATAAAATATTGTGGTCCCTATTTCTTAATGTTGTTCTTTTTATATAGTTGCTCTAGCCATATTTCGTTTGAATGTATAATTGTCTTAAACTTCTTTCGTTGACAATGTCCATGTACTCCGTATGCTTACAATATTTATTTGACAAAATCAAATTTTCATCAACATCGTCTTCAAACTGCTTCTTTGCCATTTTTTATTCTAAAGCGAATGGACCGACAATATCGTTATAAACTGATAATAAGTTGATTTATAAAAAAATATTCATATTAGAAATTAATATTTCGCCTGCTTTTCAACATTGAATACTTATCTACGGATCAGAATAAACCAATTTAAACTTCCTATCAGTTTATAACTAATACAATGCGGTTCTTAAGAAATGACTTCTCGCGCTTATTGTTCAGAGTGTTTGCAGACTTCTGTTATATTAATACATTTAATAATAGAAAAGACTCATTATCCGCCCGCAAATTAGAATGTATTTCAATGAAAATATATCACAGAATATTCGCTCGCAATTCCGGGCGAACAATAAAAAATCAACACAATTTAAAAATACAACAACCGTTTCTTCAGAAACGAAGAAACTGCTGCACAGGGTGATAATTTTTCGTTTCTCTGAACGCTTCTGACTACCAGATCTGTAGCAGGTCCACGTAGTTGTTCCATGACTAATTGTGAATTTTTTTTTATTTGTTGAAGACATCCTTTTAGAGTATCTTGAAATGAAGAGTCACTATTTTGATTCGTCACTGCCTAAAAGGTAAAAGGTTACAGAAATCACTTTTTTTTAACCATGTAACCAAAGACACTCTTGGACAATGATTCGTATATGTGTTAGTCCTGCCTCCATCGAAATTCTTTTCACCATTTATTGTAGTGTATTTTTGCCCAGAACTTCTTTCTCACAATAGTAATTTTCACTATCCCATTTCGCCTTCACTATAGGGAAAAGGGCCTGTAAATAGGTTCGTCATTAAGTTCGTAATTCATTTTCCTTGTCGTCTAATAAATAACCTTAAAGACATATTATTTGGCCACTAATTATCCATGTTGAAAAAATTTCGTATATTATATATTTTTTAATTACAGTTCATACAGTTCATAGAAATTACATTAAAAGGAATAGAATTCGTAGAATTATAAATTCTTAATTCTGAACAATATCGTTTTCTATACATTTTGCGGGCGAATAATTTTAATCATGTTCAATTATGAATTATTCGCCCGCAAAATGTGTAGACAACTCATAATTCAGTCTTGCGTTTATTCAGTTTTATGCTTCGTTCTTAA
>JAUZNC010009939.1:0-18248 GCA_034780395.1 Vannuccia rotundouncinata | reverse complement strand
TCAGGAATTGACCTCTCGCTCTTATTCAGTTTCATGCTTCGTTCTTAATCAGGAATTGACCTCTCGCTCTTATTCAGTTTCATGCTTCGTTCTTAATCAGGAATTGACCTCTCGCTCTTATTCAGGAATTATCATTTCGCTATTATGCAGAAATTATCGTTTCGCTCTTAATTATTCAGTCTTTGTACTTGGAAAAGTTAGATAGATTTAACATATCGCTCTTATTCAAGCCACCCAATTGATAATAATTAGTTTATAACGATCAACATTGATAATGTAGAGAGTTTGTAAGCATTTTTGGTTGATAACATTAGAGTAACCTCATTCTCCGAAATAATAAAATAGCGTTTAATCAATTTGAAGTATATATTCCGAAGTTAAAATCATAGTTATTGTCAACTTCTTGGGTTCAATCACTCAATTTATAATAAAAGTAATAACATATTTTAAACTGTAAATTAGATTGAACGAAAATGCTTTCAATTTATAGCCTCAAATATTCGAGGAAAATTTTAAAGAAGATTTTAAAAATATTGCCGAAATTTATAGCGACATTTGGTCAATTTAAAAAACTTTTTGGCTAGTGCACCAATTAGTCGTTATAACCTCCCATTTCTGCTTATATGTAAACATAAAATAGTAAACTCATATAACAGTAACTGTTATATGCCTATAATATGTTTTATAATAATTGTTACATATACGTTATGTAGCCTATATGTATACATTTAAATCTTTTATAACTGCTAAATCCAAAATTGGTACCGTTAAATTACAATTTTTCAAAATATTACGTGTATAATATATATGTCTCAAATTGTATTTTTATTTAAAATATATTTACGAATTGTATATTCAGTTCCGGCTCCACTTTTCTTCCAATTGATTTGAAATTGAGCATACATGCACAATATAATTTTCTAGGATGCAGTCTCAAAAGTTGCGTCGTTATTGTAACTCAATTATGATCAATTCTAATCGCCCACAATGTCCAAATTTAGTTAGTTTGAAGTTCCTGATATTAGTTTAATTGATAAAATACATAGATTTAGAGAGATATCTGTCTTTGTAGCTCATTATGTCAAACTTAAAACTCGTGTTTTAAACCAGGCGCGCTTCTTTTATCGGTAATATTTTGAAAATCGTCAACTATTTGTCTTTCGTCAAATATTTCGAAAAAAATGGTCTAAAATGAAATGACTATAATTCAAAAACCACAAAGTTTAAAAAAGTGAAATATTTCCAAAAGATGCGCCAAAGTGTCTAGTTTATTTGTTCAAAATTTGGATGCAATCAGCATCTTACATTTTTTGAAGATCTGCAATATTTTGAACATTTTAATTTTCGGCAATATTTTCGACTTTTGCAACGAAACGGTAATAAGAATTCTTCAGCAAAATTATTATCTATATATAAAATTATATTTCGTTATAATTCACATAAATAAACAAATAATCTTATTTTGAATTTCATATCTTGATATAAAATGTTTGTTTTTGTGATTTAGATTGCAGAAGAGCATATATTATCAATAATAATTTGTTGTCCATTATTTAGTTGGTTCATAAAAACGTATTTTGCACAGACCTCAATTTTATTACATTCATATATGTTGTAAAATACATTTAGAGCACTTCTATTCGTAAATATATTAGAAATTCATTGACTGTATGACGAGAAATATATTCAAAGACTACAAACTATACAATCCTTACAACCTTTTTCGCTAGTGACAAAAATAAAAAAACTAAATCAAGCAATAATTAATAAAAACTTTGTTACTCTCAAAATTATTAGATTAATTAGCAGGCGATCTCGTTATTTAGTAAAACTAAATAATTGAACATGCAAAAGTGTAGAACAAATTTTACTTTGGAGTAGGGAGCGAGTCTTTGTGATACCCATCTCATACTACTCACATATAGTGAATATAATCATGTTCATAAAATACTCTGGTGTGCCAAATAAGCTGGGGGGGGGGGGGGAATTGTAAAAATCGGGGGTCCACCAATTTAAAAAAAAATAATAATCGGGGGGGTCCAAATAAACGGGGGATTGCTTATTTTTTACACTAAATAATAAATAAACGGTGAGGGGGTTACGTATATTTGGCACACCAGAGTACATATATTATACCTACATAATAAATTACCTATAGTCCTAACTGTACAATATTTTTATATTTACTTATAATGCGACTTACTACTATAGATATGGCGATCGATAGGCCTGTAAGCTGCTTAAACTTCGAAAATAAGCTTATAACATTCCATATGTAAAAAGTCACTAACTTACAAGATACAAAATATTAATTCATTGTATAATTTGGCATTATCTAAAGTCGTGGTTCCTATTGATATGTGCTCTCGGACTCAATATATATAAATATACCTTGTCATTTGCTATATTATTTTACTCATGAAAATAGGTTTAACAATATTTTATATTATAAGCATGATAAAAATGATCATTTCAGCTCGAAAAAGTCGGAAGATTCTCATGCAAGACTTCTTAAAATCGAATTCACTCTAATTTTTCATTAACAAGAATTGCCCATATCCAGAATATTTTTGAATACTAAATTAAAAAGTTTTAATGTAATTTGTTTCAATTAACGAGTTTTCACTTTATAATAACAATTTTTTGAATTAACGAGAATCAATTTGTTTTATAGTAATTCAAAATGTATATAGATAATAAGTATTACATATTATGCTTAAGCCCAACTGCTTAAATACCATAGCAGGTAACATGCTGACCTACAAACCTAGTAAGATTAATTTGAACCTACCCTTAGCGTCAAGATGATTTCCTTTCCATAACATAAGTTTATCTTCAAAATGTAAATTTGTGAAATACTATTTTCCGGTATTTTAGCAGTTGTGCTTTATGTATAATACTTAGGTGTATATATCTCACTTCTAAATTATTATAAGAGAATATTTTTGACTGTCATATAAAAAGACACATAGATCATACGGAAATACTTATTTTTAAAATAAAATAGATATTCTTACAATATGTACATCAAAAATTGCTATATATAGTGAATAAATACGATAGTATAATAATTATTGCACAAAACAGGATTGTAAAGACATTTGGTGTTGTAAAAAAGACATGGTAATGAAAATAGATTAAAAAAAGTTTCTCAGCCGACCATAAGGATGTTATCTGATATTAAGACGTATTTTCCAGTTGTCAAGATGAAGACCAGCTATTGGAAAATGGTTATAAATATCCGTGTCATTATCGTTGACACCAAACAGTTTAGCAGAGGAAGCAGTGTATCCGGTGGTGTTGTAGTGGAAGGCCCCTCCAAGAATCACATTAAAGGCAGACATTTCGAACCAATGACACCCCGAATATCGAAAATAGGGCTGACGGTTGAAGTTACAGCCTGAATTCTGGGCACCCAACGGAGACAAGCATTCTTCAGCTAGAGCGCATTTGACCCAGGGGAGCATCACCTGTTTAGTTCATACAAGAGAGAAGTGAATAAAAACAGTATAATTTTGATATAACGAGATCCCAAAAGATAGCCCTATGTTGTTAGCTGTTATGAGCACTAAATTTAGGCGCATATTATTATGATATCCAAGTATGTTTGCCATGACTATTTTAATACACATAAATAATCTATGTATTGTTTATACTTTCTATACTGCCATTTACATAAAAATAAGCAGCTTTTTGAAATTATAAAAAGCACTCCGATAGTCAGATATTCCAAGCAGGGTCTGATTTTTACCCTAAATTTTTCGACAATATTAACTGACCTCTCTGTGTTTTAGTTATTTTGAATGATGTCTTCTATATTCTATTTGATGTACGTACTTTGTAATCAGAAATATGTAAATACATAGGATACGTGCATTGTTTTTCGTTTCAGTGATGTAGAGGCCAGTTTCAAGAAAGCGTTTCTTTTGTTCGTATTGTAATCTAGAATGAATTGTTTGTTACTAATTTGTAATTGATCATAGAGCGACTGAAGCATTGGACATATTGGATTCATATTGCAAACCATTAATATTTACTAAACATAAAACAGAAGGTCAGGATTAGACGATGCATTTAACATTACTTAGATACACACAATATATTCAGTCAGAATACTTAACCTCAACTCCGTTAGCAGGAGGTTAGGTAAAGTAGTAATGGAAGATTTCCAGAACATGTATCAATTGATCTATTTTACTGATAACTCAGAAGAAGAAAATTATTATGCAAATCGATTAGATATTTCACGTAAATGTATCATACAGTAAAACCACACGAAATCACGTTAGGAAACCACAATTTGAAAATAAAGAGGTGAAGTTTAAAATAATTATCTACAAATAAAAATATACAATTCATTCTAATGAACTATTTCACTAAAAACTACCTCCTTCCTCATATGAGCCGTGTTGAAGAGAATGAGATGTGCTGATGCAACCATTCGATGGAAGAAGAAATCCTCTTGTCGTGCTTTCAAATAAGCAAACATTCTGGGGTGTGTGAGGGCCGATGTGGGTGAGGCTAGCGGCCAGGCTAACAAACCCGAGGCTCGAGCCCTGAGCAGGGCTCCCCACCAGTCCGCGTGGATGGGGTTGTAAGCTGGATAAGATAAATCACTCCACACAACGTTGCTGTGTTCGTGAAGTAGAATCTGAAACGCTCAGAATAACACGTAAGGTAAGTTAAGAGAATATGGTGTAAATAACACAACAATTGAAATCGCAATAATAAATTGTAAGTAAAAATTATTTCTAGAAATGGTGTGTATTCTACTTCATAAGATAATTTTCATATTCAAGTCAAAATTAAAAAAAAATGAATTGCCCCCCGGCCTCCTTCAGTCATTAAAACAAGAATATGTAAATAAATTAATATACAGTTCAAAATTGGCATTAATTTTAAAAACCATACAAACTGTAAACAAAATTATTTTAAAAAGAAGAGTGTCTTCGTTGTGGTGTTGAGTTTTGGTCTTTGTTACGATATTAGTGACTATGTTTGTTCTGCCTGTTCTGCAAGAATGTTGGCTGTAAATATTGCCATGTTCTAATTTATTCAATTACTGAATTTGTTTGAATACAAAGTCTATAATTATATAAACATAATAATTAAACTTGTTTTTACAAGTTAAAAAATATATAAATATTATAAATATAACACTAAACCAAAACCGCATATATATAAAAATAATTAAATGAAACAGTTTTAAAACTAATAAAAGTCTACACGGAACTATTAAGCAAGTATGCTAGCTGTATCTATCGATAAATGTTTGGTGACAATCGACTATGATAAAGTCTATCGAACTACTATCGAACCTGTATTGCTAGCGGTTTGTAAGCTTTCGTCCTCGTATTGGCAACATGGGAGGGAAACTTTTCGAATTCGAAACCTCTAATCTTGCAATTTGTTGTTTCATTACACCGTTTTTTGAGCTGATAAGAGATAAAAAATAAAACAATATTCAATCATTCGTTAATGTTAGTAACCAATATTGTAATCATATTCAGAGTATATCAGACTACCTGATTAGCATCCCATGAACGGAGTCCAATGTCAAATAGAACCACCGCTGAGGATGGAAGATTGGCTCTTACTGCTTCTATTAGAAGATAGGAGGCGTCAAGGTCCCCTGAGGAGACAGCACTTCCAACAACAACCATATTTAAGGATTTGAGAGGCGGTAAAGCTGTCACTGGCTCCAGGAATCCTAAACAATAAATCAAAGTAAGTTACATAAAGAAGAAACAAAACATGTTTTAAAGAAAATTCTCACCGAGATATTCCAGATAAGATTGATCCACTTCAAGATCCTTCAGGTTCAGTGTTCGAATGTATTTAATCTTACGATTGGTTTGTTCTACAAAGTGCTCAATTGTTGGGAAAGGTCGGAATATAAGAAAAAGGCTGATGTTTAGAGTTAGCAGAAACATTAGGATAATAAACGTCTTTCGGGTACGGGGAATTTGGAACATCTTGCACCAGAGGCTGAAAAGGATATTAATAAAAACATTTGCAATTGAAAATAATTTGATATAAAACCATTTTTGAATGATCAGTAAACCAATTTGTATGTGTAATAAAGAAGTCCTAAGATGTTTAAACTTAATTGCTTAAATGAACTTGAAGACTTTACAATTTAGCCACAATTAGTTATTTAATACTTTTTTCCTATTCATTTAAGATTTGGAATTTTTATGCATAATACATTAACTAGACTAGAAAAGTAGAACATTCTTCGCATAATATATTTGTGAGAAGATCGTTAGAATTCATGTTTTAACAAGCTATATTTATTAGATTTTGTATACATTTTATTTGATAAGGTTAATTGAGTATCACAAGAAGATAAGTATTTTCTTTGTTCGAGATAATTTTTAAATGATTTATGTGTTATTTATCTTTAACATGACTGCCCATTTAATTAGATATAATATAAAAAATTGAAATTAATTTTGAAGATATTTTTCTTTATGCAATATTAATAAAATTGTATTAACCTGATTGGATTTCCCTTTATAAATCGGTATATAAATTAATTTGTTGATTATCACTGCTACTTTTTGAACATACAAGTTGATGATATTATTTTTAATTGGTTGTCCATTTACACATAAATTTATATTACAAATTTTTTTTTAAATCCACTGATACATATTATAAATAAGTACACTAAATAACTCATACAACTTAACAAGATTATACATTGTGCAAAGATATAATAATAAATGAAGGGATTCAGGATTTCAACCTAGAATTTTTAACCCAGATACTATGGAGTTTGCTTGTTGGATAAATGACTTTGAACAGTATTTTGTTGAATCAAGAATTAAGACCCCAGCAGCACAAATGAGAACTATTCTAAGATATCTGGGAAAGGTTGCTACTGCAAGTGTGATTGCAAAAGATCCAAATAATGATCAGACATATCTACAGAAATGGAACATATTCGAAACAAGATTTGTACCACAGAATGGTACACCTACCACCCGCAGAGAATTGGAAGTTGTCTAACAAAAGTTAAAGGAAGATTAAAGCACCTATGAGGATAGACTCTTATTGCTTTTGAACAAAGCATTTCCTGAATTAGCTCCTCAAGATAGAGAATCTCTTGCTGTGCATAAATTTATTTCAAATTTATCCTCATCATTTTTGAAAGAAAAGAAAAGAAATACAGAAACTCTATTGAAAAATAATTTGAGAACAAAACAAATAAGAAAATGGATTTAAAAAAATGAACAAAATTCTAACCATTTGTCTAAAACATGATGACATTTAAAGCTTTGGAAAGTGAAAAGTATAATGTGAAAGCAAACTTAAATTACCAAAATTATTAATGAAAATAAGTGGAATAATTGGAAAAATTAAACGAAATAATAATTACATAAGTTTGTCTGAAACACAAACATAGATGGAAGTACAAAAAAATGAAACATTGATCTAATCCAAAATAAAATTGAATGGTAAAAAATACAAATTTTACACATTGATTATTATATGTAATTATATTTCTGGTCACAACAAAGAAATACAATTTGCTAGTTGAGAAAGTAAGATTTCAAGAAGTTGAAACTCTGTATACCATATTATATTAAAGTATCAATAAGAATAAACAAACTTTGATGACAAAAGTATTTAATATGGAAATCTTATTATCTGGTCAATACCAAGTTATTTTACTCCCATACAGGAAAAAAAAACACTTGGTGGTTGTAGTAATACTACTTTTAAAAAGTTATCTTAATCACATTATGTTCTAATCCCTTATTTTCTGGTTATACTATGATATTTTGCACTATAAGGTGTTTTCCCTCTTTAAAGTAAGCTTACATGGACTTTTCATAAATCCCCAATTTCAGATAACAATGTCAGAAGGGGACCAGAACCTGGTGTGCAATATGAGAGAAACAATAATTGAACCTTATCAAACACTAAGTCCATCTTACAAAGATCAAGACTACGTTCAATTACCATGTCTAGACTGACAAAGGCAACATTTAGTTATGATATTTTATGAGGCAAACTTATACAACAATGAATTTATCAAAGAGATTACATTGTTACACGATGCACATCAGTCAGCACAAGTGATAGCAGAGGAACTTCCATTCCCACCCTCACCATCTCCACAAGCAGTCATCATTGGGGTCATCCTTTATATATGCTAATAACCAGAACAAACCACCAGCACCACATCCTTATTATTCTGACAACCAACAAGAATCTCCAGCATCCCTTTATTATACAGACAACTAACCTGACTCACCAACATCACTTTCACCATCAGACATTATAATAATTGACTAAAGACAGACAAACAACAATATTTATTCTGACTATTTTTTAATATACACATAACACAACTCTTGTAAAATTTTATCATAAAAATAAATTCTTTATTCCATAGAAAAATATGTTCTATTTAAAAAAATTCTAATTAAAAAAAGGTAAAAAGGAATAGAAAAGAAAGAAAAAAACTTATTATAATGAAAAGTAGAGGGTCGACTTGTATGCGAGTATATATGGTATACCCTTTGAAAACTGTATGAGTGATATCAATATGGGGAAGCTATAACTTCTGCTACTAATGCTTCAATGTCAAATTTATGCAGTAAAGAGATTGTGTAAGTTTCTAAAATTGAGGATATGCTCAAATCAGTAAATGTGAGCACTCACATTTATTTTAGAAGTCCATAAATTGGTTCAATTGTTCCTAATAGTTCCCATGGTATCAGCAAATGGTTAATTTAGAACACTAGTACCTAATTTATTTTATTTAGTTAAACTTATCTTAACTGAGTTTTGTTAATAATTAAGGTTAATAAGAAATAATATTCAGTTACTAACTGATCATAATAGTTTATTTATAGTTGCATTTATCTTTTAGACCAAATTTTAAAATATCAAGTAAATAAATAATTTTTTATTACCTACAACTATTTATAATGTTTTTTTAGGTTTCTAAATAGTAATTTTTATTTTGTTGTTATAATTACAGTGATGCTTTGCAAATACAATCAGTAAAACTGACCAAGGTCAATGCAATATAAGTAGTACTCTTTGGAAGACCATATCATATGTTACATTAAGGACAAAAACAGAGTGTAAGAAGGGCATCTGAACAATATGGCATACCTAGAGGTACATTACATCATAATACAAATAATCAAGTTAAGAATCCAAGATTTTTTTTACTGGTTTACAACTTTTTTTCTGAGAAATACAAGAAGCATTTGAAAGAACACATACTGAAAGATGTATTATGTGATTATGCCATTACAACTGCAGTGAATAGCCTATGAACTAGCTGTTAGAATGAAGCTTTCCCACCCTTTTGAAGCTAGGAGGACTTGACTATGTGAGAAATTTCATGAAACGAGCAAATAATCTCAGTATTAGATACCCTGAGGCCATAAGTCTTTCTTCAGCAGTAGGATTTAACCAAGGCTAAAGTAGAAAGCTTCTACAGTGCACTTGAGAAAGTGCACCTGTTCCAATAGAAAACATTTGGAATGTTGATGAGTCAGGAATTTCAAATGTGCACAGCCCTGGAAAGATTATAGCTAAAATGAGGGAAAAGCAAGTGGGTAAAATTATGACTGCAGAGAAGAAAAAAACTGTGAATTGTGTTTGTGCAATAAATGCAGATGGTTCCTTTGTATCATCTATGATGATTTTCTTTAGGAAACAGTTACCAGAAGCATTACTAAGGGGTGCTCCACAAGGCACTATTAGTGCCATGTCCGAAAATGGTTGGATAAATATAGATTTGATTGAAAATGGTTTAAACATTTAATTTCTAATATCAAGCCTGACAAAAAATAAATCAATGTAATTTATTGATGGTCACAAAAGCCACTTAACACTTACTGCCATGGAAAAAATGTAAACAAAATCACACTACAGGGATGTGGATAATTTCAAAAGTGGGAAAATGAGTCCCATTTTATGAAGGGGCAAATCTTATTTATATTATTTTATATTGATATTTTTAATTTTAAACTTATTTGTTTATCTGTTTTAGGGTCGAAAAGAAAGGATTAGAGCAGGCAATACAACCAACTTCAAAAGAATCAGCAGCAATCAAGTGTAAATGAGATGTTTTGTCAAGAATGACAATGAGATGCTCTCCAAAAATGAAAAACAAATGATCTTATACATGCAATTGATTTACGGACTTAATTTATGAGTACCATATAATAATATATATAATTAGAAATACAGATTGACTATTGTGTATGCTCCAATCTTTGTAAATTATGTAAATATATTTATGTTTATTGGAATACATTTTACTTATTTTTGTATAATATATGGTGTATTGTTATGGCATAAGAATTGGGACTTTATTAAGATGTGTTTTTTTATTATATAGATCTGTCTTTTACTCACATGACTAAGGATAAACACTGAACTTAGTCATCTCATAAATGAGTCAACTTAGATATTATAAGTGTTTTTTTTACTTTTAAAATTGAAACAAACTTATGTAATTTAATGTAAGACACTGTATAGTTACAATGTTTTGATTTTATTAACTATTATATGATAATTTTCTAATTATAGGTTCATATAAAATTTGTATAAGATTAGTTATACTCTTTAATATCATCTATTGGAAATAAATAAGTTATTGAAAAATATCATCCAATTTAAAATATTTTCAGGGTTCATAAACCTTTTAAAAAATAAATTTCATGACATTCTCAAAACAATTCCAGAATTTAAAAGAAAGTTTGGGTGAAATTTTCAGTGAGTTAAAAACAAATTTATAATATTGGACTCTGCATGCATTCTATGACAATTGTATGCCAGATATTTATTAATATTACTCTAATTTTAATAAACTAGTTAAAGATAGGGTTTGGTGTATAATGTATGCCAGATACATCCTTGTTAGACTACATAGAATGCAGCCTGCATGGTTTGCCTGTTTATTGAAATTTTCAATTTGCAGGACTTTTCCAGGACCCGTTGTTACTCAATTAATATTATGCAATAAAAATATTATGCAATGCAAATTTGCGATAAGAAACGAATTCATTTAAATACTAATCATTCAATTACTTCATCGATTGCCAACTGCAGACAAAGTCAAACACTGTAAAAATGACATCAATTAAAATATCCATGCAATAATTTTAATCCAATAATTTAAATAAATATTAAGTTACTTAATAATAATAATAATTCTTACAAAACGAACGCGAAGTAGTAAAAAATTGATAATTCGTAAAAAAAATTAATAATTTATATGACGAATTATAAACAAAATTATTTGTAAACAATGATCGCCGAGGATAGGATATGGATATTTAATATATATGGGCCGCGCAACCGGGGACCAGGGGTGGACCTTTCTTGCCCCCTCCTCTCCCTCCACAGTTTTGAGGAGATCATCAAAAGCTTCTTTATCAAAGATGGAAAATAGTTATAACGGGTTTCGGCATACTAAGAGTTTTAACTAAATTATGTGATGTTGCTGGCATCAGATATCCCTCATACTTATGCTGGTGTGAGTACTTCAGTTGCAGCAAGAGGACCTCTTATTTTGTTGATGGTGCCTTTGATATTATTGGTGAAGCCAGTTTTATTTATGGTGGAGTCCCTTCTCATGTTTGCGGAGTGTCAAAATTGCTGTTTATGTGATATGTATTTATCTGTATTTATGTGATATTTTTATGAAATATTGCATTCTAAATGAGATATACGTTCATTTGGTAATCGAAGCCTAACTTTTAAGGTTTTTAAGCTAATATTCTGAAAGGACAATTTTGATATGTATTTAAATTTATTCAATATAATAAATTGAAAATAAATTGGCGGACCGTCCGTCGAGCTACCAGCGTATAACTGACCGACATATTGATATAATGATTTTATTTATTTTAAAATTGAGTATCACTCTATGTTCAATCAATTTTTTGATTTACTTTAAAATAGAATATCACTCTATATAAGTTGATATTATTACAGAAAACATATTTTAAAAGGGACAAATATTTGGCGGTAACTCACGTCGGTACGAATTGTCGGCATTTCTTCCGGACCGTAACGATTTATCGCCGTGTCGGCAATTCGGCGCTTTTATGCACTATTACTGAAAGATGTAATTTTATTAATAAATTAATTGTTATATAATATTGAATATATTATATACGATATAGACAAAAATAATATACACCAACCGCAATCAAACTAAAAATTTATTGACTAACGATTTATTCGTAATTTTATTTATCCTTCTGTTAAATATCTATAGCCATTTATATTTTGATTGCAGTTGTTTCTTTTAAAACAGCCTATATTATATTTAAACCATAGATATTGTATATTATATATAGAACTAGATTGGATATCTAAAATATTTCTATACTAAAGTATGTTGCATCGCGTGTATGGTAAATCCAGAGTTGTGATTGGTTAAATAATTTGAAAATAACTTTAACAGAATATATGGATTTAATTGATACATATAAACAATTATTGAATTTAATATTACTACATTAATTACTAATAATATAGAAATTTTGCCAGGATCGACAGAAACCGATACTAAGTGACAACAAACAGCTAGATTACCAATTATTGTTAAACTTAAACAATGATAGTATATCTATGATTTAAACCATTTATATAATATTCAAATTATTTTATGTTGTGATGGAAATATATATACCTACATCCTGAGGTTATCTTAAATCACAAATGTATTGTCAAAGAAAAGTTCCTTAAAACTTCTTTAAAATGATATAAATACCATATAGAGTAGGAAAATACTTTTAAAATACTCTATCATAAATACTTTCGAGATAAATCCAAAATTTCACCTAAATGATGTTGATATTGAAACGGATACAATTGGGGAAATTGATGCTAAGTTTTTAAAAAAATTATTCACTATTTAAAAAAGAAAAGATTGTACAAATTATATAATTGAAAATATTTTTCAGCATAAAATTATTAAGAATATTTGTAATCTGTAAATACTAAATCATCCTATGTTTCGTGATAGAATATCTTTTTTTATAACTTATAATTTTTAAATACTGATAGCAGTATTATTTCTCCATATACTTTTAGTATCATTTCAATAACCTATCACAATCTAGAATTTTACTTTTCACTAGAAGTTTATAAATGTGCTGTCATGTTAATGTTTCTAATAATTATAGTTACATCTAAGATTGATTGATTTCGTGTGAACACAGAGTGTATTTTTCAATACACTACATGCAACAGCATACGATGTGACACAGGAAAAACTTATTCTTAAAAAGATAATATGAAGTTTTATAGACTATATATTTTAAACTTTTATTTCATCTTTAGTTTTTAAACTTTCTAATCATACCTATATACATAAAATTAAACTTTTGACTGAACTATTTAAGAGGATAATTTTATTTTGCTTTTTATTATCTTATTAACTTATAAAATATTAATATATCATTTACGTTAAACGCAAGGTCCCGTTGAATAAAATAACATAATTATTTTTATGTCGTTTTTCAAAAATATATTAATTTGAACACACAGTGGTCGACAAATTTGTGAAACAAATCATTTAATTTTTATTTTTCAGTCATTCTCAATAGTTCAAAATACTCCAATTGTAAATCGTCATGCCACAAGTATTATTGTTTTTAATATATTTTACCTTAATTGTAGTAGTTTAATTTTAACATAATGATAAGATATGTATTAACTATTCATAACATTTGGAAAATTGTATTTTCAGTCTTAAACTTAATTCTGTAGTGTATAACCAGCCGGGCTGGGCTGTTCAAGTGTTTCTGCTTTTTATGTGAGTTCTTTTTTATGAATTAATCGACTATCAATTAATTAATAAATTAATAAAATAATTATTTAATTTGTCAAAGTATTTACCTATAATGATCAACCAAAGCAAAAGAAAATATTTTTCAACCAGTCATTGGCATCAAGATCATTGTAAAATAATTAATGAACATTAAATTATAAAGATCTCGAATATATTATATCTTACAGAATTTGTCTCATTAAGTTTTATATTTATAATCAATGACACTTTTCCATTTTTTGAATTTTTTAACCGTGAAATGATAGTTTTAAATGATGCATAATTAAGTATTTATTCTTAAATGATTTACTTTACTATATGTATCCATGTTTATAATACAACACTAAAATGATTCATATTTATCCATTATATAGAAGCTGTGCCGAATGTTGGTCAATGACGCTAGGGACTTTGAAATTGAGGAGCGGCAGAGTCCGTAAAACGTTGAAGGACGCGCTGATTGTATAATGGTGCGGTAGAAAGCGCAGAAAGGAGTGGATTATAAAGAATCGATGGAAGGTTTCGCGGAGTAAAACTCCAAGAGAATTAATGAGCAGTTCATACATTACTAATTAACTATTAGTATAAATAATTATGAATATGCTTAATGTAATATGTAAATATATATTATAATTTAATATTTGTTTTTTCCATAAATATTTAATTCAATATAATTATATAAATGAATAAATAATTCAATAAACAATTCAGACTATTTTTCGTGTCGGCATCGTAGCGAAGCCGACTGGTGGTAGAGCTACGGTTACCATATATCCAAAAACTATTTCGGCGCCACAGCCTAAAATCGTTGTCGGTTCACCAAATTATTTTTCAGCGGGAATATAACCAAGTTATAGGTATAATTAATTGCAAATGACTGAGCAGCGGGATTATAATAAGTACTTTTCCACTTAATATTCTGCTACTCATTTTCAATTTATAAACGTATTATTTGAATACGTTTCGTTTATAGGGATGGTAATGGATAATTTTTAAGTAAAAACGAACCTTTCAAATATTATCTATTGGAATAATTTTAGATTTTTATTGTACAAAAGGTCCCAAAATTAACAAAGTACGACCGCCCCCCCTCCATGAAAAAAATCCTGGATGCACCCCTATATTAATAGCTGCAGGCTTTCGTATTAATCAATTTCGTATTGATTGTTTATATATATATATATTATAGATTTATATAGTCAGGCAGATGACAGAAAAATTGACAGCAATTGATGATAAAAGCATCACATTTGGTACACTTGCTCTCTATGTCATACTAATCGAATCTGCCCGATTAGCCAATCAAAAATTTAAAATGGCGGCTCTCAGTTCACGAAAATTCAAAATGGCCTCCATTACTAATAAAATTGCAAATAAATAAAAAACAACAAATATTTTCCTTACCAATATGCACTTATAGAATGTACAATGCATCATTTTACATATTATCTGTAAGTTTCAGCTTGCTCGAGTAAATAATTAATCTTAATTACAGAACCAAAAAATTGCCAAAATAGGCAAAATTAATATGTCAAATAATTAGAAAAAGACAAATATTTTCCTGACCAATATGCACTTATAAAATGTACATAGCATCATTTTACATATTATGTGTTTAAGTTTCAGCTCGCTCGATCATTATTTTCTATGCCTATTTTCTACAACAAATTAGTATTAATCTGAAGTTTTTATATAGGTAATCGGACCTCATGTAATCATGTAATCGATAATCAATAACTGATAATAACTTTAAAATGTATCGATTTTCTGGTTGGGTAAGATAAATAAAAAATGAATTCGTAATAATAGTTAATAACAGTTGTTTTATTAAGAGTTATTTCAAAGTTATACATATATACATACTTCTGCTACTGTTCACAAATGCAGCTGCAGAGTGTTATACAGGGGAGCTCTGACATATAACACTTGCATCTTCCGGTGCAACTTTTTTTCAGGAGCACTTCGTCAGTTCCTGACAGCTCACTGCAATAGGGGCAGTGTTGTCCAACAAATCTCCCACATTTCTCCATTCTGTGTCCAACCACATTCGGTGGGACTGCTCGTGTCTGGATGGGAAATGGTTGCCTAACCACAGATGATGCCAGCCTGATAGGCTGCACGCTTTGCATTTTACCTGAGAGCTGACTGTGTTGGTGGAATTGATTTGTACGGTTCTTGCAAATCACATTGCCTTTCCTGGCACGAGATGAACAGTCTTGAGAATAACAGACAGTCGTCTTTTAAAACTTTTTTTTCTTTAGAAATTTCATAAACTTGCTCTTGTTTGAAGAAAGGAATAAGGTTTTTCTTAATTGGATTATAGAAAAGACTTCCATCTTTATCCTTTAGACCATCCATGAATGATTGGAACTGATGTTTTCCCTGTCGATGATGTGTTGCTACCATTTCAAATCGGGTTGGGTCTGAAATGTTTTTCGTGTCTATAGCACAAGAAAATCGGCTGATTCTTCTTGAAATGGGTTGCCCATCTCATGCATCAATGCAGAGAGTGATTTCACCTTTTCAAAGACAGATTTCTGTGCACACAGTGTCTGCTTATGGTGTTTGCTGCTGTAAGTGGCATCTTTCATACCAGATATAGCCTCGTATCGAGCTATTAGACGACTAACTTCCAGTCCAGCTACCATCCACCAGCGTATTGCTAACGGGTCTTGCATATTGGTTAGGAAAATATTTGTCGCTTTTTATTTTTGTGCATTTGTATTAGTGATGGTGGCCATTTTGAACTTTCGTGAACTGAGAGCCGCCACTTTGAATTTTTGATTGGCTAATCGGGCAGATTCGATTAGTATGACATAGAGAGCAAGTGTACCAAATTTGGTGCTTCTGTCATCATTTGCACGATTTTTCTGCAGGACTAATATAGATAAAAACAGTTTCATGTTTTTAGCGCTTTTATAGCATAGAGTGAGGGTTCTTGTCGCTCGCTCTATATTCTTTGGCCCTGACCAAGCCCAATATTTAAAATACTGAAGAAAATTATTTTTCAGTGTGTGAAGGACATTTATTGATTCTTTGATATTTAAAAATTCTGCAAATCAAGTTTCAAGGCTGGCCTTATAAAAGCCTCGCTGACGCTCGTTATCGATAATTGGAAAACTTAGGCTTTCGTGCAATAACTATTGATATTGAATAATTTTCATGCAATAACTATATATTATAAGCTGAAATGGGTGTTTAATTTTTTTTTCATATATTATCAATTTCTATATAGATTTTTATATAAAAATAAAATTTTTTTCTACACTCAGAATTTACTATAGACAGAATCCTTCATTAAGCGCTCAAAAAACTCATCGAAATCGCTCCCTTAAAATCGTGATTCAGGAGCTACTAAGCTATTCCAAAATTAATTATCAATTAAAATATGATTGGAATACCTGCTAAAATATTATTCAAGTATATACATATATTATAATATATAAGTTTAAATCAAATGAAGGTATACATCATATATATTGTACTTTCATTTAAATAACAATATGTTTCTTTTTTTCTGAGCATTATATTTTACATTAATTTTTTAATTAAAATTCTATTAAAAATTTTGCCTTTTCAACTTTTATATAACAAAATAAATTTGTATTATATTATAATATAATTTTTATTAATTTATATATTGTTAACTATATAACAAAAATCTATTACAATTAGTTTTATATATATATATTAAAGATATGTCTTTATGTTTTTATGCAATTCATGTGCACTGTTACTTCTCTCGGAATACTATGTTACCTATATACTTATAGTAGTTAAGAGAGCTGATGTTTATACCTATATACTGCATTTTATAGACTGTCTGTGACTCAACATATAAAATTAAAATTGAAGGCTGACGTTTATTTTCCCACATACTGCCAAAAACTATTACATACACATTTCATAGATATGTTGATCATAAAGTGCGTATGTTTAAGTACTTTATGAGGTTGATAAATACATAATGTATAGGTTGATTTTACAAATTAATTGCATTTATATATATATAATGTTTACCTAAGACGAGGCTGTTAATCGCGTATACTGTGCGAGTCGGAAAGCGACGAGTATCATTCTATAATTTAACGTCCGAAAACAAAAAAAAAGTACGGTTCATTGCATGTACATATATGTACTGAGTGCATATAACAGTGAATTATATTTAATTTTAACAGGGTTGTTTTTACTCCCCCTTCCTTAAATCTGCCACTGTTTCTTCATTTTTTTTTAAATGTAATTTTAAAATATTAATTTCCAAGAAAAAATTAAATATTGTTTAATTTAATAAATAGAAATTAAGGCTTGTTCAATGTTTCATCAATCAAATATAAATGTAATATAGACTGAAAATATAGGCTGTATCGATGAATTTGAGCGCCTGTAAAAAAATATGCAATGATAATTAACACAGATACAAATAGAA